>MU281538.1:0-17989 GCA_022385595.1 Xylaria palmicola
TATATTATTAGTTTAAAAGCTTATAATTTTAAAGTTATATAATATATTTTTAATTACTAGTAAATATAAGTTATATATAAAAATATTTATTTTTAGTTACTTTTAGTAATATTAATAATATATTTTAAATTAATATAATTTTAATTTTATTAAACTATAAAATAATTATATAATTTAAAAAATTATTCTTTTAAAATACTTTACTTTTAATTTTTTTAGTAATTATATATAAATTATTTATATAAGTTTATTTTTAAAATATATATATACTTATATAATATTTCGGATTTTATTTAATATAAAGTAGTTTTATATTAAAGTTAATTTTAATATAAAAAGTAACTATTAGCTTATTTATTAAATTATTAGCAATTATATAAATATAATACTTTTTTTAGTATTATTATACTTTTATATAATAAGTTTTAATTTTTTATATAATTAAATATTTTTTTTTTTAATTTTTTATATAAAATATAACTTAAATATACAAATATTTATATATTTTGCTTTATTATACTTAATTAATTTAAATACCTTTTATATAATAAAATTATTAATTTTAATTATATTTAATTTTTTAAATAAGTTACTAAATATAATAATAATATTATTTTTTTAAAGTTTAATTACTAATTTAAAATCTTATTATTTTTTTATTATATAAAAAAATACTTTTAATTATTATATATAAATTGCTTTAATTTAAAGTTTTTTATATAATTTGTTTTATTATTTTTATATAACTTTTAGTTAAATAAATTATATAACTTTTAAATTGTTTTTTTAAATTATTTTTTTAATTATATAATAATAAAGCTTAACTTATATATATTAAAACTTAATTAGCTTATTAATTATATTAACTATAATATTTTATTTTTTAATTTCTTTTATTTTATATAAACTTTTTTTTTTTTTTTTTTTTATTAAATAAAAACCTTATTTTATAAAAAAAATAATAGTATATTATGTAATATTAGCTTGTTTTTTTAATAAATTATATAATTAACTTTTTTTTTAGTTTGTTTTTTATATAGTATTTTTATTACTTTTTTAATTACTTTTATATATTATATAATATTAAAAAAAAAAGTAAATTTTAATTAATTTATAAATATATTTTAAAAATAAACAAAGTTAATATAAAATTATTTAATTTTACTATATTATTTAATGTTTTAATAACTATTTATAAAATTAATTTATTATTCGTATAATTATTAATTTTTATATAAAAAATATTATATATATATTTTAATAGTTTATATATTTGTTTTATTTTGCTAATAATTTAATATACTTTAATAAGTATTTTTTTATATAATATTTTTATTATTTATATTTAGTTTTTAAATTTTTTAAAAATAAACTTAATTTTTAAATTATATATAATATAGTTTAAAAGCTTTTAATATATGTTAATTTAATACTTATAAAGTATATTTTAAATATTATATAGAAATATTAATTTTAAAAAAATTGCTATTTAAAAAAATATTACTATATTTATTATATATAATATTTAATATTTTTTAATTTATATAATATTTATTATTACTTTATAATTAAAATTATAATTATTTTAAATAATAAATTTAAATTACTTTAATATTTAATTATATAATTAATAATAATAATAAAACTTTTAAATTTATTTTTTGTTTTATATAACTAAGTATTTATTATAATTTTTTTATATAAAAGTGTTTAAATTTCCGGTATAATTTATATAGCTTTATTTTTATAAAATAGCTAGTTATTTTATATAAAAGTAAGTTAAAAAATAAATATTTTTATTTTTATATTATTAATATTATATTTTTATTTTTTTATATAATAATATTTTATATTAGTACACTAGTGTTAGTTATATGTAATGTACAATACTCCTTCGTACTACTGCTTAGCCAAGCTTTAGGCTTAGTTATGTAGGCAGTACTTGCCGGCAAAATTCCCTCCTTAAAAAGAGAATTCTGTATATAAAGGTTCCACTTTCGTACTTAGAAAATAAATAAATTAATAAATAAAAGTTATTTATTTTACTTTGTTTTTATATGTTTTATCCCCCGTATAATACTATATACAGCTTACTAATACTAATTAGTGTTTTTAATTTAAAAACACAAATTAGCTAAGTAAAAACGGGATTATATTTAGTACTTTAAAGACTATATTTCTTGTATTATACTTTATTTTTTAGTAGTACTAATAAAATAAAGAAATTAATTACCTTTTTATATATTAAAATTGATTTAAATGCGAATATATAATTAATAGCGCGCAATTATACTACTTTAATTACCATTATACAAACTGTATAAAAGTTCGCCCTATAATTAAATCCCTTATATTTGCTATAATATTGTACAATAGTTAATTACAAAATGGCCGCCTAGAATAGTTGTACAAAAATGCTGAACCTTTTAAAGAATAGCCTTTAGTTTACCCTTTTAACTTCCCTTATAAACCTACTATAAAGGAAATCTTAAAAGCTATTAGCATTCCTTTAACTAATATATAATAAAAGATTAACCTTTTTATATATAATAATATTTTGTGTAATTTTTATATAGTAATTTAAAAGAATATAAATATATAAGCTATATACTTTTTAACTAAATATAAAAAAGATTAGTACAACTTTTAAAGTCTTTAAAAAAACTTATTAAAAAACTTTAAACTAATTGGAATTCAAACTTTTTAGTAAATTAATAGTAAGATTATTATACAAATTTATAATATATTCTGCATAAAAAGTATTTTAAATTAAAAACCTATTTTTTATTTTAAAAAAAACCGTATTGTATAACTAATAAAAAGCAAATTCGTCCTTATATATAAACTTTAGCTTCTTATATAAAAATTTTAAATACTACTTGTTTTTTTAAAAATAAAAAGCATTATATAATAATAAACCTTCTTTACTTTAAGCTAGTAACTTATAGGCTAGAACATACCTATATAATAAAAAAGCTTTATTATTTTTATATTTAAAACGCAATTACAATTCTAAGAAAACCTTTGTACGTAACTTTAAAAGAAACCCTTTTCTTAAAAGAATATACTATTGTACAATAATCCAAAACTAAAAGTACACTTTTAAAAAGTACTCCTTTTAATTAAACATTATTAGTCCTTTGCTTTAAGTAATAACCTTATTATATAACTTGAAAATATGCCGCACTTTTAATTAATAATAAAATACTTAGTTTTTTAATATCTTTTGTAAACCTTTAAACAATTAACTGTTTATATAATACCAAATTTTAAAATAGCTATATTCTAAATTTAAATCCCTTTTACATATAATATTTAAAACAAAGTCATCCTTTTAGCAAAATACTAAGCATTCCTAAAAACTTAGTAAAAAAATAAGAATTACTTTAAAAAACTATATAATTTATTATACAATAAAGTATAACAATTTATAGATTTTTACTAAAAGCTAAAAATTATAAAAAATTAGTTCTACATAATATTCCTAATTATCCTTACTAATTATATAAAAAACTACTATATATACTATATTAAACCTAATTATATATAAAAAGAAATATATAATATTATAAATTTATATTTTAATATAGTTATAAACTATAACTAATATTAAATAAATTAAATAAATATTACTTTTATATAAACATATTAATAAAAAAAGGACTATACTTTATATAAAGTATTAAAAATTATAATCAATAAATTATTTAAAGTACAAAAAGTACTTAGTACAAAATACGTAAATAAAATACACTTTAGTACAATAGTTGCAAAAATATATAAAAGTATATAAAAGTTTAAAACAGCGCTTATTTTCTAAAAACCTATATATAAAGGCTTTTTCTTTAACTTTTGTCCGTACCTACAAATTAAAAGTAACTTATTAAACAAACACTTTATATAAAAAGTAAAAGATATATATTATATAAACCGGCGCTATAACCAAGTTAACCGCTATTTTATACAAAGCAGAAGTATTATATAATACTTTTAAAATACTTAAAAGCAATACTTTATTTAAAATTGTACAAATACTTTTAAAAAGATATTTGTACAAATAAAAAATGCTTTATTTACTAAAAAAAAGGGTATTAATTAACTAATTATACTTTTTAAAAAAGATTTTGTATAAAAGGTTAATATTTTAATATATACAAAATAATATATAAAACTAAGTTTAGCTTAGCGGAATTCTCAACTTACTTTATAAAATATAAAAGCTATTTTGAACTATATAAAAATAAGGAGGAAAAAAACCCCTTTTTGTATAACGAAAAAACAGTGTAATATTTATTAAATAGCATATTCCTGTATTTTACTACAAAAGAAAACATTTGAACAATAATGCTAAACAAGCCTTTAAACTAATTCGTACTTAATAACTAGTATTATACAAAGTATTAAAGTATTATTTAAAATATAAGCGCTTTAAAGTTTTTAACTGTAGGAAAGCTATAAGTAAAAGCTTATATATAGGAGAACTCTTATACAAAGATTATTTGGACCCCCGGATTAGCTAAAGTTAGCTTTAACAGTAGTTATACAACAATATTTATAAGTATAATGGACATTAATAACTAAATTAGTTGTACAACATTTTATATACTTAATACCCCTACCCTGTTCCTATTCTTACTAAAGGACGCAAACTACTTAAAAACGTACTTTAATAATATAAAAAACGTTATTGTACAAAAAAATAAAAGTACTATTCTTATTATACGCAAATAAAAACATTTATTCTTTAATATAAGCTTATATAAAGCAGCAAGCTACCTTACGGAAACTAAACTACAATAGCTATATAAATGCTTTAAACACTTTTATATAGAATAATTGTATAAAATACTATCCCGCGCAGGACATAAAGTCAAACAATTAATTTTAAAAAAAATTTAAAAGTTCTACTATTATTATTAAATGTATAACAAAACACTACGCCGCTTTAAGTTCACAATTAAAAACAATTATAAATTTAACTATAAAGTTGTTATTAATGTTATACAAATAGGAGATTAATTAGTACTATATATAATTAATACTGTAATATTATTTTAAACAACTATTTTTTTAAAATTTATATTTATATAAAACGTTTAAAAAGCATTATACAAATATTAAATTAATATATACTAAAAACTACTTAATAATATTATATATAACTTTAATATAAACTTTGTTTTAAACAAGTTTTAAAACTATATTAAAATTATAAGCATATAATGCTAAGAAATGCTTATAAAAGCATATTAAGTAATTGGAAAAATAAAACAAACTTATAAACCGCTAAAATATACGTATAACATACTTTAAAAAGAAATTAACGTACAAATAAACAATAAGTTAATCTTATAAATAATAGTTAAAGCTTTAAACAATATAGTAGAACTAAACGGTTTTATACTAACTTTTTTTGTATTCGGTATATACTTTTATATTAACAAGAATTCACCCTTTTTCCCAACCTTTGTACAAAGAGTAGCAGCTATTTAAAAAGCAATAAAAATATTGTAAAAAAATTATACAAAAGTTGAAATTAACTGTATAATTAAAAAACAAAACGGTTTAACATTGTACAATATACTCACTTTCCCTTTATAAAACAAAGTTCTTATATAAAAAAAGAAGGAAAGTTAAGAAAGCCTATACAAAATAAAGGTAATCAAGGACTTAAATATAATTATTACTTTAATTAATAAACTAATCTAATTCAAGTGTACGTAAGTCAAGCCGTACTATTATATGAAAAATAATCATATAATAAATATAAAAAAGAATAATATCCGACCTGTTTAACCAATAATCACTTAGAAGAAACGCGGACAGCTAAAAAAGGAGCTTACTACTAACTTATTATACAAAAGTTAAACAGCAAAAACCTTTCTAGCTTAAAAAGAACAATAAGCCTTAGAATTAGCAATCAAGCTCCGTACAAATAAAATTATTACAACTTTAAACAAACTTTTTAAAAAGTTAAATACAACGAAGATTAATAAGCTTATTATACAAAGTGTTTTTAAGTTTATTACGTACAACCCAGCTATATACAGTAAAAAACACGTTTTTAAGTCTTACCTTATATAAGAAATAAAAAAAAAAAACACTAAGTTATATAAAAAATTAAAACTTATTATATAAAAATATAATAACACTAAAAAAAGTATAGTATTAATATAATTACTAATAATTTAGTAAATAAACTAATAATTAATTCTTACTTTTGGACTTACTTTTGTATAAAACTTCGGAATATTATATAAACTACAAAATATTACTTAAATATATATATAATTAATAAACAAACTATTATACAATATATTTATACACTTACTTTTAAAGCTTAAAAATAAATACCCTTTTAAAACAATTTTACAAATTATATAACTGCTATATAGTTTAGTAAAATCAGGGTTATACTAGTTTAAAACCTATTATTAGCATTACTAAAAAAAGCTTAGAATATAAGTATTTACGTATAACTTATGCCTTTTATATACGTATAATAGTCCAAACACCTTTAAAATTACTGGAATGCAAATAAACAATAATTTTAGTTTCGCTATACTAAATTTCTTTATATAAAAGGAAAAAAAGCTTTAGCAAACTAACTTTCATATAAAACTAAAAAAAACCTTATTACCTAACTACCTAATTAAGTTTAATAGCAAAAAGATTTTATTATACAAAAGCAATATTATATTAACTTAGAAAAGCCAAACAAAAAACTTAGAAAAAATTAACCCTTATATAAAAGGATTCGCCTAAACTTACATTTTTTAACAAGCATACAGCATATATATTAATAGCATATACCAACTAAAAACTATATATAACTTTACTATAGTAATATAAGTAGCTAAACTATAGTTATATAATATTAAAGCGTTAAATAAGCAAATTAAATAATAAAAAAACAATTTAACAAAAGAACTTATATTTATTCCTTTTAACTTCTATTATACAAAGCTATTTGTATTTATAAATAGTTCTTTTACTAATAATTTAAATTTAACTTTACAGTTTGAATTTATTATTATATTAATAACTAAATCTTATATAAAAAATCTAATAAACCTAGACTTTAAAATTTAAAGTAATATTATATATTAGAACTTAAGTAAATACAAATATATTATACAAAGCGTTTTAGCTAATAAATTGTACAGTATAATTAACGGATTTAATAGTGCTATTGCCCTCCGTACAACCCTTTAAAACATTATAAAGGTGCTAAACTTACCTTTAATCCTAACTATACTATACTTAAACTCAAAATCATTGTACGACTGCTTAGTTAAACTAAAAATAATATAAAAAAAAAAACTAATAATTAATATTATGTTTTTTTAAAAGTTATACAAAAAAAAAAGATTTTAAAGGTATAATAAATTAATAAAAAGAATAACTTTATAAACGTATTTATAAAGCGCACTTTAAACTAAGTATTAGAAACACTAGTATTTATAAATAAATTGCTTATATAAATAGAAGTACTAATTAAAAGACTATAAGGCTTACGTACAAAGGGCTGCCTTAGCTGGAAAGTAAGGCCATTCTTTTATTAAATTCACTTTTTAAACAAGTATCGTACAAAAGGATATTACAACCAAAAAGAAAAAAAGCTAGTATTAATATACTAATATTAGTTATATGTAATATATAATACCCTTTTGTACTACTGCTTAGCTAAGCTTTAAGCTTAGCTATATAGGCAGTACTTGCCGGCAAAATTCCCTTTTTAAAAGGAGAATTCTGCGTGCGAAGGTTCCACCTTCGTACTTAAAAAGTAAATAGATCAATAAACAAAAGTCATTTATTTCACCTTGTTTTTGTGTGTTTTATCCCCCGTACAGTACTGTACACAGCCTACCTACATTTTAAGTATTATTAAAATATATTTTTATATAATTTATATTTTTTAATAAAAAAAAAAACAATATTAATATATTTAAAATATAATAAATTATTATATTTAAATTATTTATAATTTATATAATACTAATTAACTTTTTAGTTTTATTATTTTTAAAACTAACTTTTATTATATTTAAAATTTAATTAATTTTTATATAAAAGTTAAACTTTATATATATTTTTAGTTATACTTTTTTTATTATTAAAAAGTTTAATATACTAATATTTTATAGTTTTTTTTAATATTTTATATAATAATAATTATATAATAAAAACTAGTTAGTAAATTTATTAATTATATAGTTTTAAATATTTTTACTTATTATATAATATAAAAAAACATTATTTATTAAAAACTAAGTTATTACTTTTTTATATTTATAATTAAAGTTTTTTTTTTTATTTAATTTTAAATATTTTTTATATTTTATTAAATATATAAAAAATTCTTTAAATAAAAATATTTTATTAAAATAAATTTTATATAAAGTAAAATACTAGTTTTTTATTTAAACTTTCTTTTTTAATATATATTTTATTAATTAATATTTTTTTTTATAATAAATAAAGTACTTTTTATTTATATAAAAAAATAAAAAAACGTTATTTTATTAGTTTTATTAACTAAAATGCTTTATATTTAAGTTTTTTATATTACTTTTTATTTAATTAAATATATAGTACTTTTAAATATATTTTTGGTTTATAAAGTATATATTTCTTTTTTATTAAACTAAGTAAAACGTTATATTATTTATTATTATATAAAAATATATATAAAAATTTACAAAAAATCCTTTGTATATAAGTTTTTAAATAATTAAAGTTATTATTAGTTTTAGTATTTTATAATATATATATACTATTGTTATATTTAGTTAAACTTTTTTTTAATAATTTAAATTAAAAATGCGTTATATTTTTAATAGTTTATTAATTATTAAGTTAAACGTTTTATATAATACTAATTTTAAGTTCTTTTTTTTTATTTATATAAAAGTAATTATAATTTAATTTACTTAACAATAATTATAATTTATATTAATATTAAAGTATATATTTATTATATAATAAATTTTTTATTATATATAATTTAGTTTAATATTATAAATAAAGTAGTTTTTTATATAACTTTAAAAAATAAATAAAAATATAATATAGTACTAATTTTTTATAATTTTTAGCTTTTAATACATATTAATAAATAATTTTATTTTATTATATAATAAATTATAAAGTTTTTTAAAGTAGTTTTACTTTTTTTTCTAGGTTTTTTAAAAAACTATATATTTTTTTAATATTATTACTTTATTTTATATATTATATATCGAAAAAATATTAATATAAAAGTTAATTCTTATTATATTAAATATTATATAAAAAATAAATATATATTATATAAGCTTTTAAAAATTATAAAAAATAAAGTATTTAATTATAAGCTAGTAATTTAGTTTATAATTATTTTATATATTAGTTTTTAATAAAAAGTTAATAAATATATATTATTTAATTATTAATTATATATTAAAAGCTATAAACTATTATATTATTTATAATATTTACTTAATTATTATATATAATTACTAATTTAATATTAGTAAAATTAAAGTTTATTAGTTTATTATATAGTTAGTTAATTTAGCTTGCTTTTTTTTTTAAAAAGTATAACTGTTTTATATAATTTATATAAGCTTTATTAAATAATTTTTAAGTTTTTTAAATTAAATGTTATTTTTTACTAATATATTTAATAAAACTTAATATATTATATAATGTGGGTGGGCTGTGTACAATATTGTACGGGGGTAAAACACACAAAAACAAAGTGAGATAAATGACTTTTGTTTATCAATCTATTTACTTTCTAAGTACGAAGGTGGAACCTTCGCACGCAGAATTCTCCTTTTAAAGAGGGAATTCTGCCGGCAAGTACTGCCTATATAGCTAAGCCTAAGGCTTGGCTAAACAGTAGTACAAAAAGGTATCGTATATTACATATAATTAATATTAATATACTAATACTAACTTTTTTTCTTTTTAGTTGTACTATCCTTTTGTACAACATTTATTTAAAAAGTAAATTTAATAAAAAAATAGCTTTACTTTTTAGCTAAGGCAGCTTTTTCGTATATAAGCCTTATAGTTTTTTAATTAGTGCTTTAATTTATATAAGTAATTTATTTATAAAAACCAGCATTTCTAATGCTTAGTTTAAAGCGCGCTTTATAAATATGTTTGTAAAGTTATTCTTCCTATTAATTTATTGTACTTCTAAAATCTCTTTCTTTTTATATAACTTTTAAAAAAATATAATATTAATTATTAGTTTTTTTTCCTATATTGTTCTTAGTTTGACTAGGCAGTTGTATAGTGATTTTAAGTTTAAATATAGTATAGTTAGAATTAAAGGCAGGTTTAGTATTTCTATAATGTTTTTAAGGGTTGTGCGGAAAGCAATAGTATTATTAAATCCGTTAACTATACTGTACAATTTACTAGCTAAAATGTTTTATATAACGCATTTATATTTATTTAAGTTCTAATATACAATATTACTTTGAATTTTAAAGTCCAGGTTTATTAGATCTTTTATACGAAACTCGGTTACTAATATAATAATGAATCCAAATTATAAAATTAGGTCTAAGTTATTAGTAAAGGAATTATTTATAAATATAAATAGCTTTATATAATAAAAGTTAAAAAGAATAAATATAAAGCCTTTTATTAAGTTATTCTTTTATTATTTAATTCGCTTATTTAATACTTTAATATTGTACAACTATAGTTTAGCCATTTATACTACTATAGTAAGGTTGTACGTAGCTTCTAGTTGGTATACGCTACTAATATATGCGCTGCATATTTATTAGAAAATGTAAGTTTAAGCAAATCCTTTTATACAAGGGTTAATCTTTTTTAGGTTTTTTATTTAGCCTTTTTAAGTTAATATAATATTACTTTTGTATAATAAGATCTTTCTACTATTAAACTTAATTAGGTGGTCGGGCAATAGGGTCTTCTTTAGCTTTATATAAAAGTTAGCTTATTGGAGCTCCTTTTCCTTTTATATAAAAAAGTTTAGTATAATAAAACTAAAAGTGTTATTCATTTATATTTCAGTAATCCTAAAAATGTTTGGACTATTATACATATATAAAAAGTATAAGTTATATATAAATATTTATATTCTAAGCTTTTCTTAGTAATACTAGTAATAAGTTTTAAATTAGTACAACTTTAACTTTGCTAAACTATATAGCAGTTATATAATCTATAAAATTATTTTAAAAAAGTATTTATTTTTAAACTTTAAGGGTAAATGTGCAAATATATTATATAATAGCTTGTTTATTAATTATATATATATTTAAGTAATGTTTTATAGCTTATACAATGTTTTAAAGTTTTATATAAAAGTAGGTTTAAAAGTAAGGATTAATTGTTGGCTTATTTGCTAGATTATTAGTAATTATATTAATACTATATTTTTTTTAGTATTATTATATCTTTATATAATAAGTTTTAATTTCTTATATAGCTTAGTATTCTTTCCTTTTACTTCTTATATAAAGCGAAACTTAAAAATATATTTTTTATTGTGTACAGCTAAGTTATATGTAATAAACTTAAAAACACCCTATATAATAAGCTTATTAATCTTTGTTATATTTGACTTTTTAAAGGGTTTGTTTAAAGTAGTAATAATTTTATTTATATAAAGCTTAATTGCTAGCTTTAAAGCTTATTGCTTTTTTTAAGCTAAAAAGGTTTTTGCTGTTTGATTTTTGTACAACAGGTTAGTAGCAAGCTCCTTTTTTAGCTATTTGCGTTTCTTCCGAATAATTATTGGTTAAACAAGTTGGATATTATCCTTTTTTATATTTATTATACAATTATTTTTCATATAATAGTATAGCTTAACTTACGTATATTTAAATTAAATTAATTTGTTAACTAAAGTAACGATTATATTTGAGTTTTTAATTGCCTTTATTTCGTACAGGCCTTCCCAGCCTTCCTTCTCTTTTTATATAAGAACTTCGTTTTATAAAAGGAGGGTGAGTACATTGTACGATGTTGGACCGTTCTGTTCTTTAATTGCACAGTTGATTTTAACCTTTGTACAATTTTTTCACAGCATTTTTATTACTTTTTAAATAACTGCTGTTTTTTGTACAAAGGTTAGGAAAGGGGGTAAATTCTCGTTAATACAAAGGTACGCGCCGAATATAAAAAGGGTTAGTATAAGGCCGTTTAGTCCTACTATATTATTTAAAGCTTTAATTACTATTTATAAAATTAACTTATTATTTGTTTATACGTTGATTTCTTCTTGGAGTATGTTATACGTACGTTTTAGCGGTCCGTAAGCTTGTTTTATTTTTCCAATTGCTTAGTATACCTTTATAAGCATTTCTTAGCATTATACACTTATAATTTTAATATAATTTTAAAACTTGTTTAAAGCAAAGTTCGTACTAAAGTTGTATATAATGTTATTAAGTAGTCCTTAATATACATTGATTTAACATTTATATAACGTTTTTTAAACATTTTATATAAATATAAATTTTAAAAAAGTAGCTATTTAAAACAATGTTATAGTATTAATCACATATAATACTAATTAATTTTTTATTTATACAATATTAATAACAACTTTATAGTTAAACTTATAGTTATTTTTAATTATAAATTTAAAGCAGCGTAGTGCTTTATTATATATTTAATAATAATAGCAAAACTTTTAAATCTTTTTTAAAATTAGTTGTTTAACTTTATATTTTGTATAAAATAGCATTTTATACAATTATTTTATATAAAGGTATTTAAAGCGTTTGTATAGCTATTATAATTTAGTTTTTATAAAGTAGCTTACTATTTTGTACAAGCTTATATTAAAGAATGAATATCCTTATTTGCGTATAATAAAAATAATGCTTTTATTTTTTTATATAATAACGTTTTTTATATTATTAAAGTATACTTTTAAGCGGTTTGCGTTTTTTAGTAAAAATAGAAATAGGGTAGGGGTATTGAGTATATAGAATATTATATAACCGATTTGGTTATTAATGTTTATTATACTTATAAATATTATTATATAACTGTTGCTAAAGCTAACTTTAGCTAATCCGGGGGTTTAAATGATTTTCGTATAAAGGTTCTCCTGTATATAAGCTTTTGCTTATAGCTTTCCTATAGTTAAAAACTTTAAAACGCTTATATTTTAAATAATACTTTAATACTTTGTACAATATTGGTTATTAAGTACAAATTAGTTTAAAAGCTTGTTTAGTATTATTGTTCAAATGTCCTTTTTTATAGTAAAATGCAGGAATATACTATTTAATAAATATTACGCTGTTTTTTTATTGTACAAAAGGGGGTCTTTTTCCTCCTTATTTTTATATAGTTTAAAGTAGCTTTTATACTTTATAAAGTAGGCTAAAAACTCCGCTGAGCTAGGTTCAGTCTTGTATATCATTTTATACGTATTATAATATTGACCTTTTATACGGGATTTTTTTTAAGGGGTATGGTTGGTTAACTAATACTTTTCCTTTTAGTAAATAAAGTATTTTTTATTTGTACAAATGTTTTTTTAAAGGTATATGTTTGTATAATTTTGGATAAAGTATTGTTTTTAGGTATTTTAAAAGTATTATATAGTACTTCTGCTTTGCGTAAAGTAGTAGTTAACTTAATTGTAGTACTAGTTTATATAGTACGTATTTTTTACTTTTTATACAAAGTGTTTATTTGGTAAGTTACTTTTGATTTGTAAGTATGTACGAAGGTTAAAGAAAAAGCTTTTATATATAGGTTTTTAGAAAATCAGTGCTATTTTGAACTCTTGTATACCTTTGCATGCTTTTACAACTGTTGTACTAAGGTGTATTTCGCTTGCGTATTCTGTACTAAGTGCTTTTTGCGCTTTAAACAACTTATTAATTATAATTTCTAATGCTTTGTACGGAATATAATCCTTTTTTTATTAATATGTTTGTATAAAAGTAATATTTATTTAGTTTGTCTAATACTAGTTATAGTTTATAACTATATTAAAATATAAATTTATAATATTGTATATTTCTTTTTACGTATAATTAAGTCTAATATAATATATATAGTAGTTTTTTGTACAATTAGTAAGGATAGTTAAGAATACTACGTGGAACTAATCTTTTGTAATTTCTAGCTTTTAGTAAAAATTTACAAACTATTATGCTTTATTATACAATAAATCGTACGGCTTTCTAAAGTAATTCCTGTTTTTCTACTAGGTTTTTAGGAATGCTTAGTATTTTACTAAAAGAATAACTTTGTTTTAAATATTGTACGTAGAGGGGACTTGAATTTGGGATATAGCTATTCTAAAATTTAGTGTTATATAAACGGTTGGTTGTTTAAAGGTTTGTAAGGGATATTAAAGAATTGGATATTCTGTTATAAGTTAAAAGTACGGCATATTTCCGGATCGTACAATAAGGTTATTGCTTAAAGTAAAAAACTAGTAGTGTTTAATTAAAGGGAGTACTTTTTAAAAGTATGCTTTTAACTTTGGGTTATTGTACAATAGTATATTCTTTTAGGTAAAAGGTTTTTCTCGGGGTTGCGTACGAGGGTTTTCCTAGGATTATAATTGTGTTTTAAATATAGAAATAATAAGGGTTTTTTGTTATATAAGTAAGGTTTAACTTAAGAGTTGCTAACTTAAAGTAAAAAAGGTTAGTTGTTATATAATGCTTTTTATTTTTAAAAAAGTAAGTAGTATTTGAGATTTTCGTATAGGGAGTTAAGGTTTATACGTAAAAATAAAGTTGCTTTCCGCTAATTATATAACGCAGTTTTTCTTAAAGCGAAAAATAGGCTTTTAATTTAGAACACCTTTTGTACAAAGTGTGTTATAAATTCTAACAATAATCTTATTATTAATTAATTAAAGGATTTGTATTCCAATAAGTTTAAAGTTATTAGCTAATACTTCTTATAAATTTTATAGTTTGTACAAAGTTTGGTTATATTTAGTAAAAAGGTACGCAGCCTATATGTTTATTTTTTTTTAATTTGCTATATAAGGATTATATAAAGTATTATTATATATATAAGGATTAATTGTCCTTTATATAGTGTTTATAGGAATACTAATAGCTTGTACAATCTTTTCTACTATAAATTTATAAGGGAGGTTATAGGGGTGAACTAAGGGCTATTTTTTAGGGGGTTAAGCATCTTTATATAGTTGTGCCTGCTGGCCATTATGCAATTAGCCGTTGTGCAACATTATATTAAATATAAGGGGTTTAATTATAGGGCGAACTTTTGCACAGTTTATATAATAGTAATTAAAAGTAGTACAATTACGCGCTATTAATTAAACGTTTGTATAAAAGGCTATACCTAAAGTACAAATAAGTAATTAATCTCTCCTTTTTATTAGCAGAACTAGAGGAACCGGAGTGCAATACAAGATATACGGCTTTTGTACAACTAAATAAGAATCCCGTTTTTACTTAGCTAATCTGTGTTTTTAAGCCGAAAACACTAATTAGTGTGGGTAAGCTGTGTATAATATTGTATAAAGGTAAAACACATAAAAACAAGGTGAGATAAATGACTTTTGTTTATTGATTTATCTACTTTCTAAGTACGAAGGTGGAACTTTCGTACGCAGAATTTTCCTTTTAAAAAGGGAATTCTGCCGGCAAGTACCGCCTGCATAGCTAAGCTTAAAGCTTGGCTAAGCAGTAGTACGAAAAAGTATCGTACATCACATACAACCAACACTAGTGTACCAATATATAATTTATATTATAAAAGTTTTTATATTTTTAATTACTAAAGTCGTTTATATATATATTTTATATAAAAGTATTTTGTAATATAATATATAAAGTATATATTTTACTATTTTTTTATTATATTTTTAAAGTTAGTTATTTTATTATTATATAATATATTATTAATATATTTTTAAATTATATTTAAAAATAAGCTGGTTTTTTTACTAATTTTTTTATATAATAGCTATTATAATTAGCTAGCTTTTAAGCTTATTAGCTTATAAAAGATTTTATTAGCTATAGTTATTATATAATAGTTATTATTTAGTTTTGTAGTACAATAGTTATAATTAATTATATTTCGTTTAATATACGTATTTTAATATAGTTAATATATAATAAATAGTTTAATTGGTAATAAAGTTGCTTATTATTAGTTTTTCTTTATATAAAAGCCTTTTGTTAGTTAAAAAGGTTATTGTAATTGTATTAATAAAATCCAATTTTTTTTTTTTTATTTTACAAAAGCTTTTTGTTAATTAAAAAAGTTACTACAATTATATAACAATAATTAAAAATTAATACAAAAGTTTCGCTTATTATAAAAATTAACCCGTTTTTTAACCTTATTAATTTATATTTACTATTACAAACATTAATTAATATTAGTAAAGCAATATATAATAACTTAATATTATATATTTAATATAAAAATAATATTAAAATAAATATATATTGTATAAATATTTATTTATATTAAATAAAAAAGAAAAAAAGTTGAATTTTGCGTTATACAACAAAGTTTCTTTTTATTGCACGTTAAGCCCACTAAATTACATAATAATATAGTACGTAAATACGTATTGTAAATTAAAGCGTTTTAGCTAATTAAAACATTAAAGTTTTAATATTAAAAATAAAATTATTATTAAAATTTATAATATATTTTGTATAAAAAGCGTTTTAAATTAAAAGCTTATATTACGTTAAAAAAATTATATTATATAATTTATAAAAAGTAATTTTGTTTTAATGTACAAACTTTAACTTTTTATAGAAAAATTTTAAATATATTTTGCTTTTTTAAAAAAAAAAAATTATATAATTATTAACTTTCTTTATTTTAAGTTAATAATTTTTAAATTAAAGTTAAAACTTATTTATATAATAAAAAAGCTTTGTTATATTTACTTTTAAAATTAAATTATAATTTTAAAAAAACTTTTATATATAAAGTTAAAAAAAGCTTTTTATTTAAAAGAATATACTTTTATATAATAATAAAAAATTAAAAATGTACTTTTAAAAAATATTTTTTTTATTAAACGTTACTTATTTTTTATATTAAATAATAACTTTATTATATAATTCGAGAATATATTATATTTTTAATATATAATAAAATACTTAGTTTTTTAATACTTTTTATAAACTTTTAAGTAATTAACTTTCCGTATAATACTAAATATTAAAATACTTATACTTTAAATTTAAATTTTATTTATATATAATATTTAAAATAAAATTATTTTTTTAACAAAATATTAAATATTTTTTAAAACTTAGTAAAAAAAAAGAAATTGTTTTAAAAAACTATATAACTTATTATATAATAAAGTATAATAATTTATAAACTTTTATTAAAAATTTAAACTAATAAAAAAGTAATTTTATATTGTATTTTCTGTTATTTTTACTAATTATATAAAAAATTACTATATATACTATATTAAACCTAATAATATATAAAAGAAAATATATAATATTAAAAATTTGGATTTTAATATAATTATAAACTATAATTAATATTAAATTAATTAAATAAATATTATTTTTATATAAATATATAAATAAAAAAAAGACTTTATTTTATATAAAATATTAAAAATTATAATTAATAAGTTATTAAAAATATAAAAAGTATTTAAAATAAAGTATATAAATAAAATATACTTTAATATAATTATTATATAAGTATATAAAAGTATATTAAAATTTAAAATAATATTTATTTTTTAAAAACTTATATATAAAAGATTTTTTTTTAATTTTTATATATACTTTTAAATTAAAAATAACTTATTAAACAAACATTTTATATAAAAAGTAAAAAATATATATTATATAAACTAACGTTATAATTAAATTAATTAGTACTTTATATAAAGTAAAAATATTATATAATATTTAAAAAATATTTAAAAATAGTACTTTAATTAAAATTATATAAATATATATTTTTAAAAAAATATTTATATAAATAAAAAATACTTTATTTATTA
>MU281539.1:0-17780 GCA_022385595.1 Xylaria palmicola
GCTTTTTATAATAAGTTTTTAAAAATATATATATATAAATATAAAAAAGTGCGCAGCTGACCCGTGTGCGCAGCTGACCCGTGTGGTACGTTATAAGCTATAATATTTATTTAATTATTATATATAGTTATTAATTAAACGTAAATAAAGTTAAAGTTAACTAATTAATTATATAATTAACTAATTTTTTTTGCTTTACTTTTTAAAAAATATAGCTATTTTGTATAATTTATACTAGTTTTACCAAATAATTTTTAAGTTTTTTAATTAAATACTATTTTTTACTAGTGTATTTAATAAAACTTAGCGTATTATATAATTAGTTGTTTAAAAGTTCTTATTTTTTTATTTATTAAAGTTATTTTTATATACGTTTATTTACTATTTAAATATATATATTATATAAAAGTATTTAATAATATAATATATAAAATATATATTTTACTGTTTTTTTGTTATACTATTTAAATTAATATTCTTATTATTATATAATATATAGTTAATATAGTTTTAAATAATATAAAAAAATAAGCCGGTTTTTTTACTAATTTTTTTGTATAAAAGCTGTTATATTTAGCTAGTTTTTAAGCTTATTAGCTTATAAAAAATTTTATTAACTATAATTATTATATAATAATTACTATTTAGTTTTGTAATATAATAACTATAATTAATTATATTTTATTTAATATATGTATTTTAATATAATTAATATATAATAAATAGTTTAATTAGTAGTAAAATTACTTATTATTAGTTTTTCGTCGTCCGGTAGCTTAATTTTACTATGTAAATAAAATTTAATTTTTTTTTTTTTTAAAGCTTAATTAAATTTTAAACGTAATTGTACAATAGTAATTAAAAATTAATACAAAAGTCCCGCTTATTATAAAAACTAACTCGTTTTTTAATTTTGCTAATTTGCGTTTACTATTATAAACACTAATTAGTATTAGTAAAGTAATATATAATAATTTAATATTATATATTTAACGTAAAAATAACGTTAAAATAAATATATGTTATATAAATATTTATTTATAAAAAAAAAAAAAGAAAAAAGTTAAATTTTATGTTATATAATAAAGTTTTTTTTTATTGTATATTAAGCTTACTAAATTACATAATAATATAGTACGTAAATACGTATTGTAAAATAAAACGTTATAATTAAACAAAATATTAAAGTTTTAATAAATAATTTAAATAACTTTTATTTATTACTAAACTTTTTTATTATTTATTATATAAGTGCTATATATTAATTAGCTTTTTTTGTACTTATTTACGTTAAATTTTAGTAATTACTTATAAACGAAAACAAGTATTACAAAAAAAAAAAAACAAAATGTATTTTATTTTTTTTAATATACTTTTAATAACATTAGTATTTATAAATAAACTAAAGTTATTATTAATACTAATTAAAAGTTAATACTTTTAAATATAAATTAATAAATTTTATTTATAAAATATATAATAATTTTAAAATTACTTATAAAAATAATATAATTAATAATTAATTATTATATAGTAAAAACTAAGTTAGTATAATTATTTATATATAAATAAAAGCTTTTTAAAAGTTATTTATAAAATTGTTTTAATTACTAAAAAAAAAAAAAAAAAAAAAAAGTTAATATTATAAAAAGCTTAACTATATAAAAAAATAAGTATATAAGTAATTACAACGTTTTATTTAATTAAAACTACATTTAAAAGTATATTAATAAAAATATATTAAATATATAATTATTATTTTTTTATTTATTTATATATATAGTTATTTAGTTTTATAATTATAAATAATAGTAAAGCTAAAAAGTATATTATATATATATAAGTTTTTAAAAAAAAAAGCTTATTTAAACACTAAATTAAATAATTTCTTTTGTATATAAATTAAAGGTGTAACTTTTTTTATATAAATTTTTTCTTTAAAAAAATTATTTAAATATATAATTAATAGATTTATTTAGTTGAGAGAAGCACTAGTTTAATTTTCCACGTGATTTCTCGTTATACTTTCGCGAGAATTATCAGTGCTTTACAAGGCAGAAAATACACTTATTTGGTTATCCCTTTTACAATAAATCAAGATGGCCACCCGAAATCCAATAACCATAGAACAGGTAAACAAAATCACTTTTCCTATCGCTATATGAGAGTCTCACAATGCGCTAGCCTACTACCGATCTATTGGGGACCCGAGAACCGGCGAGGATTGCTGTTTTTCTAAGAACGAAATCGTCTCTTTATTCATTGGCGCATGACCAAGTTGTTCGCAATACGTGCACCTCTCTGGACGTCCTTTATGAAAAAAGTCGACTCATTGCGATACAAAAGTGGCCGAAGTTAGACGTATTGGTCTTCGATATTTTCTATGATAACTACGATCTAAATACTGCGCACCACAAGGTGGATCTCCCAGTACTGCTAGTAGACTACGGCAAGGCAAGCTCCGTCGTCAGAAAAACGAGCCATGCATTCAGCGAGACTGTCAATGTGCACGTCGCAAAACAACACAATTACCACGGCTGGAGCGCCAAGCCTCCATACTTCGAGGACCAAACCGGTCACAATCCGCCCAAGTATGAGAATCCTCGAAATGCCACGATGCTATAAAAAAGAGCGACACATCGAACTTCTATTAAGTAACTAGTTCCTGTGCGGCGAAGCCTTTGGTTTGGACAGCAATTTAGCACTGCTTTGCGTTTTCTAGGCAACGAGGTTGGAGGGGCGGGCTGAAGGATAATCAGCCGGCGGCTCAGCTCCCTGCGGGGACTTGCCCTATTCGGTAGTGACCGAGGGCTTTGCAACCCATGTACCGTAACCCCCGCCATGTTCTATAAACCATCGCTCAAGACTTTGTTCCTTCCAAACGTTTAGCAAATTTTCAACTGGGAAACAACGGTTAATAATCAGTTGATCGATAGTAAGTCGATAGTTTGTCAGGCGCTAAACGTTGATCAAACCGTTGATCAACCGTTGATCTAATAGTTTAAATTTAATCAAACTGTTTAAATCTACAAAGCATTGAACGACAGTTTATGGAACCCAGCAAGATTTGGTACGGTATTGGGTTATATCGGCTAAAAACAATCATTTCCGCAACAAGGTTCGCGAATATACAGATCAATTCATGAGTCACAAGCACCCGTTACGAAACAGTCTGAGCCCGACCGGGGGACGGACTATCAATCACGCCACATTCTTTTCTTCTTTCTTCTCTTCACACTCCACTCAGGTCATGGTGCAGCATTCTATTCGGGTCTGTAAATCATCTCCAAGTTGGGCTGTTGTTGTACAGATGTAGACTTTTGCATTAGTCCAGAAAGTGACATCAATACAAAGAGCCGTCAGAATCAGGAGATAAGTCGAGGTAGTAAACGTTTACCACCATACCAGTGAGTGTGAATCAAGGCCTCATCGCGCTACCGATACTCCGGCTACCGCCCCAGAGGCCGGCGTCATCGTCCCTAACGGATACAAAAGCCTGGTTCTTGCTCGCCGCGGCGACCTCCCACAAACGAGCCAGCGGGTGTTCCTCGGCGTGGAGGCTCCGCTCCTCGAAGAAATTGTTGACTAGCTGCTGCAGACGAACACGCATGTATCCGCCGAATTGCTGTTGCTGTTGCTGCTGTCCCTCCTTTGTTCCCGCTCCCTCACGCCGCGACAAGGTACTTTCGCAATCCGGGTCAATTGCCCACACCCACATGTCATCTACAAACCCCGTCGGTGACATGACGCTATTGATCGACTCACGGTCGATGACTAGGAAAGTGTTGTGTAAAATGCCGTCTTCTAGCCCG
Source organism: Xylaria palmicola (assembly GCA_022385595.1). Classification (NCBI taxonomy): domain Eukaryota; kingdom Fungi; phylum Ascomycota; class Sordariomycetes; order Xylariales; family Xylariaceae; genus Xylaria; species Xylaria palmicola. Next base: position 3,813 of record MU281539.1, read on the forward strand.
CCGCTCTGTGCATTCGTCCCTTGGCCGTCTCTCTGCTTCGTCGGGGTGCAATCCACGAGAGCCTTGAATTGTTCTCGCAGGCGATTGAATCTGGCGCCCAGCGTCTGGCCTTGCTTGTCTGCGTCGACGGGCCAGTCCAGTCTCTGGAGGTTCCACCTGGCGTCCAGTGCGTCCCCGCAACAGATTGCGCCTCTGGCGTGAAAGAGGACGGCCTCTCGCCGCGACAGGTAATCGTCCATGTGTTCGTAGCCCGGCTCGAGAAAGACGGCGTAGCCCCATCTCCTGCCGAACTCGTCCTTAATATCGTCCCATAACTGCCTCACCCACGGCCTAGCTCTGGAAAGAATTGCCTGCGCCTCGTCTTGCGGGCCCATGGCAAGCGCGACGAGGCGCTTCCAGGACTGGTTCTCGGCGTTCTCAATGGCGCGTGCTTCGTCTTGTTCGTACAGAGGCTCGCGCATCTTCCTGAGGCGCGATGTGATCTCGCCAAAATGCTCCTGGGAGACGGCTACCAAGGCGGCGGCGGCGGTTGACCGGGCGCCTGACTCGGCACCGGTGAGATCAAGCCAGTAGCGGTCCCTTAGTAGATCTACTTCGGCCCCGGTCAGCTGGTCAGGCGAGTCCACCGCGCGCTGTATTAAGGCTGGTTTGGACAGCGAGGTGATCGCCGCGATGTTTGCGGCCTGTGTCGCCGGTTCGGGGAAATCGAGAATGCGCCTTCTGTCTTCATCCGACAGTGCGGACGGGTCGGACAGGGCCAACGTCTCCAGGTCGGAGAAGGATTCGCAGAGTCTATCGGCGCTGTCTATCCGCCGATGGACCCGGATGAACGACTCGATAAGTTGATCCATGATGAGTCGGTGCCGAGATGCGAAGATAAAACTCGCGGATTATTCTCTCCGGCAGGACTGACTAACAAGCGGGGGGAAAGAGAGTGCTGCGATGTGTGAATGGACAGATGGAGTGATGATGAGTGTGAGGGCCATTGCTGAGGTCAGTGCGCCGCACTCGATGATGACAGCAGTAGGTAGGTATCACCATACAGTTGGCATCGCCTGATCATCACGAATCGATCGGTGGCGGGTGCACGCCCGTACATCGGCGTCCTACCCTACCTACCCCCGGCCATCCGCTGAGCCGCACGCGCTGCCCTGGATACAGATACAGGACACCCGCGAACCGTACTGTGAGCACCACAAAACCCCTCTGTTTAATTAAATTGCGACTCAGGGTGCGGTCGCCTTGGATCGACGTTGTCATTTTGGCTGCGTTGCCCTTCTGCTATTGAATTGAGCTTACAGTCCGATGTACCTTTGTAGCGGTCCTATGTGGCGTTGCTGCGGCTGCGGTTACGCCACGTGAGCCGCAAGTTAGCAGTTCCTCGGCGCTCGGCTTGGTGTGGCTAGTGCAGGTGGCCGGCCTCGGTTGCCTGGGATCCATCTCCAATACTACGTCAACAGCCACGGCGCTTCAATCAACTTCAATTGCGTCCGCTTTCATCCACAGACTATCCTGCACCTACTACACCCTGCCAAACCAGTATGGCATCACCGCCAGGTTCGAGTTCCAGCTCTGGCGCATGTCAAGAGGAGAAAAAGGCCGCTCGTGCAGTATTGCCGCCCTCACCATCGACTGAACGATTCACCGACAGATCCACGAGTGACCTCGACCCCGACTCCGACAGCGACAGAGACAGCGACAGCGACAACGGCGAAGCAAATCAAGCGTACCGGGTGATTTGGGATAGCTTCTGCGGGCTTCCCACACAAGACGCGTATCCCACCTTTTCCCTCTCAGACGACGCATATGCGAGGCTTTCTCACAAGATCTCGAGACACAACGGTTTGCGGTCATACTTCGACGAGTCATTGCGGAAAGACTGGAATGCTGAGACTGGCGTGCTGATCCTGCGACTCATGCCTACTCCTATACATGAATATTTCCAGGAGTTTCTTATTGACGGGATAAAGAAAGAGCTAGATCGCGTGGTTTGCGAATACCCGGCGCTTCAGACCTTCCGCGATAAGATCATATCGGGTGGCCATACGAATGTCGGGAATTCAATTGAATTCACCAAGTCTCCTGACGGCCAATTCTCATATGATGGCATTGCCTACCCGCAGGTCGTTATAGAAATTGCGTACAGCGAAGGCGAAAGAAAGGCAAAGGACAAATCCCATGAGTATTTCACAGAAATGCCAGGCAAAATCAGCAGTGTGCTCCTTTTCGACATACACTATGCCCCCAGGAAGGAGCGTCGGGCCCAGGATCATTCTCATTGCGCCTCATTATCTCTGTGGGTTTCAGAAAAGGTAGAAGGTGTTGTAACTGTTCGACGTACAGTCAATACAGCAACCTTTCGAGATAAAGGTCAACCTTTACCCGGGGAACTTGTTTTACCATTGGAATTATTTATCCCACCCCGCGATCGGGACAAATTACCTGTCCGGGATATAGAATTGCACTTAGGCTATGAGGCACTGTCGGAGTTCATTGACAGAGCTGAGCAACGGCAATCTCTAGCTGACGCGACGCCACCGCCTACTTCCCCGGTAGAGAAGATCAAGTTTATTGATGAGCACGGGGCTATTGTGAGCGAAACGACAAACGTCCCGGGTGCCAAGCGCCGGAGAGGGAATCCCCAATTAGATGTTGCTAGGAGAACAAGATCAATGAGTCGACCTAGGAGGTCACCCCGTCTTCGCTCTGCTGGTGATACCCGGGGCACTTAGCTTTCTTGGCAGTATTATATATTTTATCTCGAGGTTTATCTTAATATATTAAGTTTAATAATGTTTATTAAAGAATTAAAAATAAACTATATAATAATATTTATTAATATTAATAATAGTTTTAATAATTAAATATATTTAATTATATTAATATTAAAATAATATATTTTATAAATAAGTTTTTATTTTAAACAAGTTTTTAACTTTTTTGTATTTTTATACAAATATATATAATAATTTAATTATAATATAAAAAAATTAATTAAAATTAATTAAAAAAATTTTTATTAAAAATTTTTTTATTATTTATATATATATATATATTATAATTAAATTTATTATAAAGTTTATAATATTATATATATATTTTTTACTTTTTTATATAATAATTATTTTAATATTTTTTAATTTTTTTTTATTTAATAATATTTTTTTTAATTTATAATTTTATAGTTTTTTATATAAAAAATAATTTTTTATTTTATAATTAGGTTTTTTTTATATAATAATAATTATATTTTATATAATTTATTTTAATATTATATAAGTTAATTTTTAATATAATTAATTATTAAAATAATAATAAATTAAATAATAAACTTTTAATTATTAAAATATTTATTTAAATAAAAATTTATATAAATAAAGTTTTATATAAATATATTAACTTTATTTTTTAATGCTTTTTTATTTAAGCTTTTAGCTAATTTATTTTACTAAGCGTATATTTATGCTAAGCTTATAAGTGTGTTTTTAGTCGATTTCTTGTTAATTTTAAACTTATTTTTTAGCCGATCCCCGCCTATGCCCTCGGCTGATTTATTTTACTAGGGGCGCGCTCGTGCCAAGCCCACGGGCGTACCCTTAGCCGATTTCTTATTAACCCTAGTCCCCGCCGATTTTCTAAGCGGCCCTCCGCTGATTTATTATCCCTTTTATATCCTATGTTTGCTTTTTTTATTTTTATAATATAATATAACTATAATTACTTGGGTTTTTAGTTGGTTAGTTAATTAGTTAATAACTTATATTTATATACATATATACTAATATATATATTTATTTATTTATTTATTTATTTATTTATTTATTTATTTTTTTATATTTTTGTTTTTTTTTATTATTATATATTATATATTTATGTATATATGTACGTATATACGGAATAAAAACCCTTTTTATTTTATATATTATAATATAATAACTAATAAACTAATAATAATATAATGCAATATAATATATATATTTTATTAAAAATTCATTTATTATAAAAAAAATAAGGAATAAATATGTATTTTTATTAGTAAATAAATAAATAAGTAGAAATACTATAAATTAGTACTTATTTTGCTTTAGTAGGATTAAATAACTAAAGTTATTTATAATTATATATTATTAAGTAAAACAAATTATATTAAATAGTTTAAATTGTTTTATTTTTTAATATAGTATAGTAGTTTATTAAACTTATATTTTAAAGGAATTTATTACTTTATACTAAGTAAAATAAATTATAGTATTTTATTTAATAAACTTATATATAATAATTTATATTTTTGTATTATTATATATAGTTTATAAAAATATAATTAATATAAGTTTATTATTTCTAAAAGTAAAAGTAATTATAAATATTATATAAAAAAGTTATACTTTTTATAATATATAATTATATTATTAAAGTATTTATATTACTTAATTAGTTTTAAAAACTAGCTAAATATTTAAATTAATAAGTAAAATAGTAAATATTTTAATATAAAAACTTATTTTTTAATATATAGCTATTCTTTTTTTTACTTTATAACTGTAATTACCTAATTACTTTTAATTCTTTTTAGTAATTACGGTTATTTAATTACCTTTAGTTTTTCTAATAATTATGCTTACTTAATCACCCCAATTACTTTTAGTAATCCACTTTTTGCTAAGTGATCCTGTTATATAACCTTAGTTTTTAATAATTCTAGTTTATTCTTTAAATATCCGTTTTATTACTAATTATAAACTTTAGATACGTAGTATAGCTATATTATTAGTTTATAATACTATGTTTTTAAAGAATTATTTAAAAACTGTAAAAAGTATGTAGTTTTGTTATAAAATAAGCTATAAATTATATTAGCTAAACTTATGCTTTTAAAAAGTTTATTGCTTTATATTATATAATATAAACCATAATATTTTATTTAGTAAACTTATATTTCTAAGGAATTATTTAAAAACTATATAAAATATATAGTTTTATTATAAAATAAGCTATAAATTATATTAGCTAAACTTATATTTCTAAAGAATTTTTAGTTTTAATATAAAATAAGCTATATATAAGTAAATTATATTAATTAAACCTATATTTATAAGGATTTATTATATTATTATAGTATAAACTAGTGGATAATGCTAATAAGTTAACTTATATTTTTAAAAAGTTTAGTTTATATAGTTACAAAAATAATACTTTTTATATATATATATAATTAGGGTTTTCTTATATATTATAACTATATAACTATTTTTATTGAATTATTTAACTATAATTTTCCTAATTAACTTTCTTTATATTATTATTAATACAAATATTACTATACTATATAGTATTATAAAGTATTTGTAGTAAAGTTAAAAACTTATATATATAAAATAAATTCTATTATATATAAAGTAAACGTATATATATATATATATAATTAGCCGGCGTTTTTAAAACTTAGTTAATTATTTTACAAGTAAAACAAAACGTTTTAAATTCGGATATTTTAGTTTAGCAATAGTAAATTATAATCCTTTTATTTTCCTTATGTTTTTCCTACGTGTTTTCTACGTATATTTATATTTATTTATATTTCAACTATATTTATATAAGTAAGTTAAATTTATTATTTTAGTTATATTAAACTTAAAACAATAATAATAATAAAATAAGTATTATTATTTATATATATATATATAAGCTAGTTTATAATAAAAGATAATAATTAATAAGTGCAATTAAAGTACGGCTTAATATAACTTAAGTTTTATTCCAACTAATTAATATAAGTGCGAAAAACTGTTTAATTATGTAATTCTGCAAAAACCAACTTACTTTAAAGTAAGTGCAGCAATAATAAAGTATATAAAATAACATTATAATACATTATAAAAAATTATAACTAGTTTTATATATAAAGCAAAATTTAAAAAGTATATATTTTTAGTTTATATAATATATAAGCTATAATAATAAAATATAAAGTAAGTTTATTAATATAAAAGTAGTTTTTATTACTAATATATATAACAGCTTTATATAACAGCTATTATTTTCTTATTGCTATATATACATTATTTATTTGTTTATATTCCTAATACAATTAATGTAAGTTTTATAAACAACCTTATATATTTGCTTTTAACCCTAATATACAATATTTATAGTTTCTTTTTAAATTAGTAATTTAGCTCGAATATAGCAGTTCTACTAACCTAACCTTAATTTACATTAATTAACCGGTTTTCTTTCTGTCCGTTAATTATCCTTGTAACCAAGCGTATTAGTCGTCCAAACCACAAATCTAATTTAGCAGTGTTTTTTGTCATGTTTCTTTTTTCCTTACTTTACTAGTTATAATGCTATTTAGAATTATATACTTATTTTTACTGACTTTATTTCTACTTTTTCTACTGGTTTTAGTCGTTATTAAGGTTTGTAGTACAGTGAATACCGCAGTAGTACGTATTAACCAAGTGTACCTAAGTAGAAATATAAAAGTAAAAAGGAAGGAATACTAGTTCAAACACCGGATTGCTAAAACCAGTAAAAAAGGGAGGAAAAGGAGGAAGAAAAGGAGGATATATAAAACAAAACAAAAAAAATCCAAGGTATATTATTTTCCTTATTTCCTCTTGTCCTTAGTAAAATAGTAAGCATAGTTTTATTTTTTTATTTTTTATTTAAATATTATTTGCTTTTCTTTTTCTTTTTTAAACTTATTCCCAACTTTATCCTTATAATTATATAGTTAATATACCTATTTATTTATATTTTAGAATTCCAACTTATTATTTGCCAAGTTTGCTAATATACTGTAATAAAACAGTTTGTAATAAACTATACTTTTAAAAATCCTGCTTATTTATTAAGCATTAAAAAACAATAAAATCTAGTAAAGCGGATTACATAAATTCCTAACTTTATTTTAACTTTTAATAACTTTAACTAACTTATTTATCCTAACTTAACTATAGTTTTTATTAAATTATTTAATAACTTATAGTATAATAGCCTAATATATAATAAAAAAAAAAACAACTAACTTTACTAATATGTAGTACGGAAAAAAAGTGTTAATAAAATGCAAAAGTATTATAAAAGCTTATATAGCTAAGTGAATCTAATACAATATAAGTAGCTAAAGCAAAACATAATCAAGTATTTTAATTACTAGCTGTAGTACAAAGGTATTTTATATTAAATATTCTTTTACACTAGTAAAGGGAGCTAGTACTTTAAAGTAGGCCAATTAAATATAGTGCTATTATTATTAAAAGTAATAGTACTACTAATACTTACTACGCCTACATTATAATCCAAGCATTATAATTGTAAGCTTAATAGTTTTAGTATAATGGTATATTAAAACGCTAAATTGGTTTATAATTGTTTTAACTAACTTAGCGTATATAGCAGTAATAAACACTAAAATGAAATCCGTAAAACTAACTTGTTTATAAAGCGTATAAGTTAAGCTAAGCATTTCTAGCATTATTTTACAATTATTAAAAGAAAGCAACTTTATATAGCTGTTGCAGCTTTTTTTAAGTTAATAATAAAAAAGAATAATAACTTAGTAGTAATAGTAAAAGATTACCTTAAAAAAACCAAGGCGAAACGCGTTATATAAAAGAGCTTTAGCCACGTAGTACGTATAACGTATATAGTAGTGCAGTTATTATATTTTATATTACTTATATTATATAAACTAGCGATTAATAACCTATTATAGCTTAAACTTATATAGCTGTAAAAAATAATAATAATAAAAAAGTCGTTAAATAACTATACTAAGTAATTCGGCCGTACTTTTCTATATTTATAGTAAATACCTGTATAGTATATTATTACATTAAATTACTTGTTATTTATATTAATAAAATAGTAAAAGGATTAACTAGAAGTTTTAAACGGGTATATAAATATATTCCTTTTATATTGCTAAAGCTGTAATAATTAAAGGTAGCGGGCTTATAAAGTAGTGTTTAATATAGCTGTGCTTAACTTATATATTGCTTTATTAAACTACGTAATTTTTGACTCGCCGTACAATAGTGTTCTAATTAGTATGCTTACTATAATAAAAATCTAACTAAACAACGCGTAGCTTAAAGTTAAACATTATACTTTAATACTATTTATGTTCGTTAAAATTGCGTAGTACTTAGTATTAGTATAAGGGTTTTATAAGGTTAAAAACGTAATGCGGGCTAAACAACGGGAAATAGCCGGATATAGCCTGGATAAGGCGTAGCAGGCCAGCTTATTATTACTATTATTTATACGGCTAATAGTAAAGCAGTTTTTAATATACGCTTTAGCGGTCGACTTATACTTAATGCTTATTAATTAGATCTATAGCTTATACGCGTATAGTATAGCATTTGTATGCAATTCGCTTAAGCAAGGTATTATTAACTAAAACGGCAATAAGGTTATTTTTAATAAAATCCGGTTTTTTATTAAAACCTTATAAAACACTTTGTATAGCTTTGTTAAAAAAACTAAAGTAGTGCTGTATAAGCAGCTGCTTTTTCTAAGTAATATAAATAATAATACTATAACTAACTTTTTGTCCGCCTTTCCCCCTATTAATTGGGCTAACCTTTAGAATAATGCTAGCTATACCGCTGTTAGCTACTTATTTTTTAAAAATACGTATAACAACTTGGTTTTACAAGTAAAAAGTACGGCTAGCAGCAACTAATTGTTTAATTAGATTATAAACAGTTGTAATAAGGTATTATATACCTAATAGCTTTATATATACTTAGGCGGTTAAAGTATAATATAAATTAGTAGTATATATTATTACTATATTATTTATATGTACAGGGCTGCTTTAAACAGGTTTTACAAGCAGCTGCTAATACTAATATATATAGCGGGCGGGTAGTTTAGCTAATTATAGGAGATTTTAAGCTTACGTATTTGTAATACAATTATTAGCAAGATTTGTAGTATTTTTATTTACTATAGCTTTATTTACTTTGTTACGTAGTACTATAAGGGTTATAATATTTAATAGTTAGTTAAAGTTATTTACTAGTACTTATTAGCTAAAGTAAACGAATTACTAGTTTAGTACTTTTAATTTATAATGCTATTTTAAAAAACAATTTAAAGTAATATACAGTTTATAATAACCCGAACTAGCTTATATTTCTAATTAAACAACTTTGTAGCCCGGTTTTTTAAAAACAATAAAGAAAAGCTAAATAGTAATAAAGGCGAGGAATATATAAGTACGTAAGCCAAATGTTATTAAAAAGCGTTACACAAAGTATATTAGTAGTTTTAAATACATTAAAACAACATATTATTATTATTATTATTATTATTAATAAATAGTAAAAAAAAATAGAAAAATAATACTGCTAATATATTACTATTTATATATTTATATAAAAATAATAATTATAAGTATAAAAACAAAAATAATAATAAAAATAATAATAATTATTATTATTATAATAATAATAATAATAAATATACTAAGAATTTAAGTCAAAGTAGTCTAGTAATACAAAAGCCTTTATTTAGCATTTAAAAGTACAATAAGCTTTAATAGTATTTTAAAGGTATAATAAAGCAGCTTATAAGCTGTATTATTAATATTAGTTTTTAGTAATATATTTTAATTACGACGGCTTATCGGTACTTTATTAGCTATATATTTAACAACTTATAAGTAAGTACTACTATTAAAAATAAAGCTATTAACTTATAAGCAGTATATAACTTATATATTACCTATATTATATACAAGTAATAGCTAAACTAAGTATTATTCAAGTTAAAAAAGTAGTAAGCCTAATTTAAAAATATTAGCTTATAGTAATACTAGTTTTTATAGCTCGGCGTGCTTTAAGGTTTATTCGTAAGCAAAAGGAACAGCTAATAAGTACTGCTATTAGCGGGCAAAACAATTAAAGCGTATATTTAGCAATTCTAATAATTATATAAAACAAATATATTATAGCAGCTATAATAAATGTTAAGCAATAAAAGGGCCACGTTTTAGTTAAACTAAAACGCTATAATTAAGGCAATTAAAATAAGTATAAACCTTGTTATGCAAATTATAAGCATTAGCAGTAGTAAAAGCTTATTATTCCTACTACTAATATATACTAAGTTAAACAGAATAATAATTATAGTAGTACTGCTATTGTTGCTCCGGCAAAACATAGTACAGCAGTGTAAAAAGACCTAAATCACAACTAATGTATTCCGCGCTATACAACCGCCTAATCTTTTAACGGCCGTTATATTTATAATACCTAAGTTAGTAATTACTAAGTTGTTTTAAAGGTTTTTAAACTATATATATAATATAGTACAGCTTAACTAAATTATTATTAATAAGTGTTATATAATCCTAAATATTATTAAAAATAAGTTATTACTATTTGTATTAATAAAGCAAGCGTTTTACTAGTATTTCGTTTAACTAAACGAAGTAATAGCTGCTACTAGTATATAGCGCATTTTTTTTATAGTAATACTACTATTGTGTAATAAAATAGTTTTTTATAAGGTAGCAAAGCTTAACCCGGCTTACGTTTAGCTGTTCCGCCAGCTTATAATACGCTTTAATATTAGTTACTATATATAGTATTATACGCCGAACTAAAATATAATTAAGCTAATTTAAAATAAACTAAGTTATTAATAAGCGTAATATAATATAAATATGCTTATAATTATATATAGTAGTACTATACAGCATATTAAAGCACTAGGAAAGGCGTTTAGTTATTTAATATACTATAGCAAAGTTAAGTCCGAGTTAAAAAAGCGTAATATTTTTAAGTACTAGGTTTAAAAAAGAAGTATTATTGCTGCAACTAGCGCACTTAAAGTAAGTATTAATATCCTTAATATTTGTACGACTATTTATATATTAGCTTTTTATTGTATGTAAAACTATACGTAAAAGAGTAGCTATAGTAAATAAAATAGTAAGCTTAGCGTTTTAGTTGTTTTTTATATATAAAAGGCGGATAATAAAGATAATAAAAACAATAATAATAAGAATAAGTTCGGAAACTAATTGTAATACAGTATTATAATGCAGTTTAAACTAAGTAAAGCATTAGTGCTTATAAAAATGCCAAGCTAACTAAAGAAATACAAACAGTTATTTAAAGTAAAAAAGAAGAGCGGTACGAACGGCCGGCGAACCTAGAAGTGTTTTACAAGCCCGGTAATTAAAGTAAATATACAATAGTTCTTAAAAAGCTTACGTTATTACCGGGCCGTGTTGAACAAAGTAATAAATAAGTTAGTAGAATATACCGAGTGTACGAAAAACAAAGTCTTATATAATTATTGTTGCAAACGTACTAAGCGTTAAGTTTATTATTATTATTAAAGCTATAATCCGGCCGTTATTAATAAAGGGGTATAAAGTATAATATTAAAAAGGAAAAAAAGTAAAGGCACGATTATAATTAAAAATAAAAAAAAAAAAGGAAAAAAGGAAAAAGGAAAAGTTAAAGCAATAATAGGTATAAAAGAAAATAAAGCTATTTAAAACTACTTTATAATAGTAAACCTAAATTTAAAGCTAGAACTTAAATTAGTACTACAGCCCGTATTATAATTTAGTTTAAACCTATTTAAGGATAAATATAGTAATTCGAATATTAAAGTAATATTAGTTGTAGTAAATAAAATTTAGCTTATAATCCGGACTAATATAGTATAACAAAAGGAATAAAGCAAGTAAACCAAAATAGAAAAGAAAAAGTTAGTAATAAACATATATAAATAGTAAACTTATTTTTAATGCTAATTACCGGAGCTTTGCAGGGTTTATTTTGTGTACTTTAATAGTATTTCAAATTATTACGCGCATTAGGAATATTATATTTTTAACTACTAGCTTAAACTAAAAGCGCGGGAAATAAAACGTAAGTTTGCCGATCTTTTTAGCAATATATTAATTAAACGGAAGTTAATACTATATATAAGTTGTTTTAATTGTGGAATACTATACGTGTTTTGTAAGCGTTAAGTTAAAACGAACAAAGGCTTTTACAAAACTAATTTAAAAAAAAACTGCGATTATAAAGGCTTTTTAGCTAAAAGGCTTACAGTTTTTATTATTAAGCCTTATAAAAACTAAGTAAATAAAGCGCTTTTATTGCTGTTTAATATTAGTATAAATAACGTAGTATTAAAGGAAAACAAAAATAGTGTTAAAACGAAGAACAAATTGTTAGCCGGGTTAAAAAAAAAAATATAATAAGCTAAAAATAAAACAAGTATATTGTTTCGGCTTTTTTATATAGTTTGTTTATTAAATTGTAGTACTATATAATTCGATTTAAAGGTTATTTAATTATATATTTATATATTAGTTATATATATGTAATAAAAAGGTTTAGTAAGTTAAATTGGTTTTATATTTGATTTTGTAAAATTAATTAATTAACTAAAAAAGAAAGCTTATATACCAAGTGTTTTATAATTGATTTAATTATATAAAAAATGATTAATTATATAATAAAGCTTTTATAAATTTACTAATAATTATAATTTTTATAAGAAAAACTAATAACTTTATTTTGTAATAATATATAATTTAGTAAAAATATATAAGGTTTATTAAAAATAAATATATAAAAAATATAAAATTTTATAATATATATATAAATTAATAATATATATTTAATATAATAATATATATATAAACTAGTAAAAATATATAATACTTATTAAAAATAAATTTTATATAAAATATAAAAATTTATAATATGTATATAAACTTAATATTATATATATAACTTAGTAAAAATATATAATACTTATTAAAAATAAGTTTTATAAAAAATATAAAAATTTATAATATATATATAATTTAGTAAAAATGTGTAACGTATATTAAAAACAAATTTTATAAAAAATATAGGAATTTATAATATATATATAATCTGGTATTATATATATAGCTTAGTATTATATATTATAATATTAAAGTTATTTAAAATTAAAAATATATAAATATTAAAAAATAAAAGAAAAAAAGTTAAAATAATAAATATTAAAATTATAAAGTTTATATAAGGAGTAAAAATGTAAAAAAAGTTAAGTAATATAAAAATTATAAAAAATATTAATAAAAAAAAAAAAAAAAAAAAAAAAATAATTATAAAATAAATAAAAAAAAAAAAATATAAAAGTTAAATAAAATAAAAAATAAAAATGTTAGTAAATATATTTAAAAATTAAAAGATTATAAAGAATTAAAGTTATAAAATAAAAATAAGAAAGTTAAAATAAATATTTTTAAAAAAAAAAAAAAAAAAAAAAAGAAAATAAATAATAAAAAAAAAATTATTAAAAATTAAAAAGTTAAAAATATTAGAATTAAAAAATTTAAGTTATTTAAAGTTAAATAATAAAAATAAAAAAAAGAAAAAAGTTAAAATATATATAAATAAAAAAAAAAAAAAAAAAAAAAAAAAGTAAATTAAAATAAATTTTAAAAAAAAGTTAAAATAAAAATAATAAGAAAATTAAAATAAAAAAAGAAATTATTTTTAAATTAAATAAAGTTAAAAAAATAATAAATAAAAATTAAAAGTATTAAAGTAATTTTTAAAAAAAAAAAGAATTAATAGTTATATAAAAAGTTAAAAAAAAAGAATTATTAAAAAAATAAAAAAAAATAAAAAAGTTAGAAAATAAAAGTAAAAAATAAAAAAAAAAGTATATATAATATAAAATAATAAAATAAAAAAAAGAAAAAAAAAAAAAAAAGAAAAATAAATAGTTTAAAAGTTAATAATAATTAAAATAGAAAAAAAATAAATAAATAAAAAAAAGTAAAATAAAAAAGGAAAATATTTAAAAAGTTTTTAAAAATAAATTTATATAGGGTTAGGGTTAGGGTTAGGGTTAGGGTTAGGGTTAGGGTTAGGGTTAGGGTTAGGGTTAGGGTTAGGGTTAGGGTTAGGGTTAGGGTTAGGG
>MU281540.1:0-17402 GCA_022385595.1 Xylaria palmicola
TTTATTATTTATTAATTTTAAATAGCTATAAAAGCTATTATTTAGCTAATTTTAAAATATATTATAAAAACTATAAAATTATTATACTTTATATACTAGTATATTTATTATATTAATTATAGCTTTTAAATATTAAATATTTTAATTTATTAAAACAATTATATAATAAATAAATTAAATATTTAATATAGCTATATATTTTATATGTTTTAAAAAAGGATTTTTTTATATTATTTTATAAAATATATAATGTTTTTATAATAAAATTAAATATTTAAATAGGATTTTAAAATATAAAATTAATATTATATAATTTAAAATATATAATTTTACAACTTATTATTTAATTACTAATTAAAACACTATTTAAATTATTTAATAAATTATTAGTACTTTAAAAGTTAAAACTACTATATACTTTAATTAAAACTTAAAAATAAATAAAATTTATTATAAATAAAATTATATAATATTGAAGTAACTTTTTATAAGTTATTTTAAAAGTAGTTAAATAAATTAATAAAAGTATAATAATAGTTATATATAAGTTAGTATTATAAAAAAGTAAAAATATAATATTTTAAAAAGTAAATAAATTATTAAACTAATATTGCTATATAAAAAAAAAATAACTATAAAATAAAAAAGTACTTATTATAAGTAATATACGTAATTTAAAGATTATAAATGTAATTAAAGCTTAAATAATTACTAAAATACATATAAAAGGTAGTTAAATAATAAGGGCAACTAAACGCTAAAACTGCTGTAGTAAGTGCGGTAAACTTAAGTATAATGCTTATATATATAATAATTATACAAAAATATTTAGCAAAAGTAATTCAAAATAGCTTTAATTGTTGGATTTGTAATAGCTAACAAGCCTTGCAATGCAGCACTAAAAAGCGCAAACCTGTATATATATACTTACTAAGTACAGCGCTTTATTTTATATAAAGATAAGCGCTACCAAAGTAAAAAATCCTTTACTAATATAAAGAAAAAAAAACAAAAATTAATATACATATAATTAAAACAATTATAATAAACTTAAAAATCCAATAATTAAAAGTTTTATTAATACTTTTTATATTTTACTAATAATTAAGCTTAATAAAATAATATAAAACACTTTATAATATATTAAATATAAATATTATAATTTTTAATACTACTAATAATTACTTTTTATAAAAGGCAAACGTTATTACAAGTATTAAAAGTTATAATTTGTAAAACTATTTATTTTTTAAAGAAAAACGAGCATTATAACTTATTTACTTAAAAACACCTAAACTTTTTAACTTCCTACTCCTTTTAAATATTAACTCTAATATAATTACTATATTACACCTTTTTTTACAGCTGTAATAAAAGTTTTTCAAACTTAAACAACGCTATAATACTACTTTTAAATAATATACTGCATATAAAGCTAAAGTAACCAAGCTTATTAAATAAATATATAAAACAATATATAAAAACTACTAATTAAGCTATATAAACCTTTATTAAATAATTAACTAATAGTTTAATAACTTTTATAAGCTTAGAAAAATAGTACATTAAATATTTAAATATAAATACAAATAAAAATACTAATAGTTTATTAATTAAACATTTATTTAACTTATTAAAAATCTAAATAAATAAACTAATTAATAACTTAATAAAGTTACTAAAGTAAATACTAAAAGTTTTAATATTAGTAAGCTATTTAAACTTTTAACTCATTTTAAATAAGCTTTATAAAATATTAGCTTTATTTAAATTACTATTTTTTAAACTACATATAGTATAGCTATACAAAATAATAAGCTTATATTTCCTAAAATTATTTCTAAACTATAATAAAAAGCTGTAATACAAATAATAACCTAATTAATAAATTAATTTATTTAAAATAGCACTTTTACTACGTTTAATAAAGCTAAATTAAATATTTACTAAAATAATCCTAATAGCTTATATAATAAAAAACAATTATAACTTACTTAAAACGAATAAAAACAATTTAATAAAAAAAAGGGCTTAAATTAACACGGAGAATATTATAGCTTTAAAAGTAGAAACCAAAGTTTTTAAAACAAAAGCTTAAAAAATACCTTTTAAAAGCGCTCTTATATAAATACTCAAATTAAAACTAAAACTAAAAACCTTAATATTACTAATTATATAGTTTATTACAGCTAATATTAAGTATTAAAATACTAGCTAGTATTTTTAAAGCTTACTTTTAAAAACTAGGCTTTTTATTATAAACTTACTAAAGTTACAAAAGTTTAAATAAATACTAAAAAAAGCGTATAAAAAGTAGTAAAATAAGCTTAAAAGCAGTTTACTAATTAATTTTAAAAAAAAAAGTATATTTTTAAGTAACTAAAACTACTAAAATTAAAAAATAATTAGTAAAGCTTTTTATAGCTTATATTTAAAGCTTTTTTACTATAGCTAAATAGCTTTCTAAAGTATTCCCTTTATAAAACTATATTATAGTTAATTTAAACTTTAGTATTTATATTTTTAATAATACTACTAGGTTTATTAACTTATATAACACTAACTTTAAAAATATAATATTTATAAAAAACAATATAATTAAAATTTATAGCTATAAAAATATTCATTTTAAAATTATAGGGCTATAAGGCTTTATAATATATAAAATATATAATATAGCTTTTTATTTAAATATAGCTACTAATTTAGTATTTTTATAAGTACTAAATTAATAAAAAGTATATTAAAATAATAAGCTATACTTTGATTTACTTTATTACTAATAAAAAAAGCTACTATATTTACTTATTTAAATATATAACTAATATATAATTAAATGTATTTTTATTTACTATATTAAGTAGTTCTTTTATACTTGCTAAAATTTGCTAAACTTATATATAAACAGGTTTTAAACTAAAAAAATACTGTATTAATAGTACTAAAAGCTTAGTTATATAAGCTTTAAACTATTAAAACGCTTTTTATTATATATAAAAAGCAAAACAATTTTAAACTACTTTATATATAATTTGCAGAAAATTAAAAGCTTATTAATATATAATACGTATAGCTTAACTTAAAGTAATTAAAGCTAAAACCAAATTAGTTATTAATTTCTACAAATTTGTAAATTTTAATAAAAGGAATAATAAACTATAAAAAGTAATACTTATTATTAATTAATATTTAAAATATATATAAAATTACTATATTAATAATAAGTTTACTACTATTATATAAGCTATTATAAAGAACTATATTAAGTATATTTAGCTTTATTATAATATTAAAGTAAAAGTAATTAAATATAATAATAAGCTTATAAGTACTTACAGAAAAACTAGCTTATTAGTAAAGCATTTTATTAGTAAATATAAAATTAAGTTTAAAATTTTTCTTTTATATATATAAATACTTAATAGAAATACTAAGTAAATTAGTTAAATAATTAAATATAAATTAAAAGTAATACAAAATAATTACCGGCTTTTTATTTTCTTTTAATTAAAAATTATTAGAACTATAGTATATTTATATAACTATACTTTATAGCAAATTAATTACTAAAAAACTTTTTATAAAAAGTTTTACTTATATTTTAATAACTTATAAAGCATTATTAGCTATAATTACATTTTAAATATAATATATTTAAAAGCTTATAAGTATTTAATATTCGTTATAACTTTTATAGTAAAACAAAAAAGAACTACTAAAAAAAGCTTAATTTAAATACTTAAATAAGTTTTTTAATAAGCTACTAATTTTTTAATACTTATAAAATTTAGTTGCTTTAAAAAAATAAAGTTATAATAACTTAAAATATTAATCTTAATAAAAATAAGTTTTTTAGTAGTAATATTAATAAATTTTATAATAATCTCTTTTATATAACTATAAAAGAGTATAAAAAGCTACTAAATAGCATTAATTACTAAAATACTATAAATATTACTAAATTTACTATTAAAATTAATAATAATAAGCTTATTACTTTAATACTTAAAAGCAAATTTAAATAACTAAAAGAAAGTAAAAAAGAAATAAACAAAATATATAAAAAGCTAAACGATTAATAAAGTAATAAGCTTATATATTTGTATATAAATACTAAATTTACTTTAAAACTCTTTATTCCCCCCGAATTACTTAAAAAAGTATTAATAAATATAATTATAGCTAATTAATATAGTTTGGATTTAATTTTTAAATTTAAGCTTATTAACTACAAATTTTAAAATTATATTAAAAAATATATAAAAAGAAAGTTAAGTAATTTATAAACTATATACTTTAATATAGCTAAATTAACTATTAAATTAACTATTAATAAAAAAACCATATTAAAAACAAGCTAAACTAAATTACTAAAAAGCTTAACTTAAATTTATAATAATTAATTATAGTTATTAAATACTACTAAAAGCTTTATTACTAAAAAAAGTTTAGCTTTTATAAGTACTATACTATGAAAAAGCTAAAAAAAATCAGCTTTTATAAGTATTATTTTATAAAAGCGTAAAAAAAGTATAGCTTTTATAAGTATTATACTATTAAAAAACCAAAAAAAACCAGCTTTTATAAGTATACCTAATAAGTAAAACATTAGTAAATAAAAAAATTAATTAAAATCTTTATTAAATTAATACTAAAAAATATATTATAAAGATTTATTTTTACTACTTAAATAATATTAAAATTTATATACTTACTTACTAAATAATTAGTTTTATTAAATTAAGAAAATATACTTATAAAATTATATTAAAATAAGTATTTAAAAAAAAATCCTGAAAAGCTTAGCAAAAAAGTAATTAACTTTAAATTATATATAAATTTATATATATAAGTTTAATAAGTATAGCTTTTATATTAAATATAAAGCTTAATTAGTAATTTAAAATAATTAATAACTTAACTAAAATAAAAAAAATATTTATATAAGTATATTAATTAAATAATTTTTTTATATATTAATAATTATTATTAAGTTTAACTTAAAACTTAAATAATATAATATTATTAATATATTTATTAATGCTAAACTTACTAAAAAAGTATATATATACATACTTTTAAAGTATTAAAAGCTAAATATAATAATTAAATTACTATAAACTTTATATAAACTTTAAAAATCCTTTTTATTATAGTAAAAAAAGCTTTTTAATATATTATAAAAAATTAGTTTAAAACTTATTTTTTATAAATTATATTATTATTTATTTATATAAATAATACAATATTTATTTACTATAAAATATATAAATTTATAATATAATAAATAATTACAAAACTAAAAACTAAGTATAATTTTATAAAAAGTTATAATTTTTAATAGTTTTTTAGTATTAAAGTAATTTAAAACTAAAAAAAAAACTTACTATAGTTATTTTAAGTATTTTATATTAAAAAGATTATTAAGCTTAAAAATATATTAAATATTATATATATTAACGCATTTTACAAGTATTCGGACTACTTAAACATCCGAACTACTTTTTAGCATTTTTGTACGAATAATTAAAATAACTCAATAATAATACATATTATTAATTTAAACTACTTAGAATTTAAATTATTAAATGATTTTATATTATTTTAATATATATATGTATTATAGCTAGGCTTACTGTAAAGCTTATAATGCTAAGCGTACATTTTTTGCTTTTTTATATAATAACTACTTTAATAATTATTAGCTTTTTATTGCTTTTTAATATTTATTTTAGCTTATAACTTTTAAACCTTTTTAATAATAAATAACCTTTTATTTTATATTTAAGTTCTTTTTATATAACGATATTTACTAAGTTTATTATTTATTTTTTAAAATTATATAACTTTTTTTTTTAATAATACAAAATAATAAAAAATAATAGCTATACTATATAATAATTATTAAATATCTTTAATAATTAAACTTAATAAACTATTTATTTTTTGTATAACTTTTTTTTAAATATATTTAGTTTATAATTTAATTTATTAAAGGTTTTAAAAGATAATTAGTTACTAATAGTTTAATTATAAAATTAAATTTTTAATTATAAAAGTTTTTAAATAATAATTAAACTATAAAATAATATATTTTTTAATTATTAATATATTATATACATAAAAAAACATAAATAGAAAATCTTTTTTATTAATATATAATATATATACTTAATGTACTACACGGGTCAGCTGCGCACACGGGTTAGCTGCGCACTAACTTAGATTTTTGTATATACTTTTATTTTTTTTACATTTTTTAACAATTAAATATGTTTAACTTATACAAAGAAAATAATATACAGCTTATATTACAAGCTTTATAGTAAAACTAAAAACTTTCTGTTTAAAACGCTGCAAAAATGTATAATGTTCCTAAATTTACCTTTTATACGCAACGTTATAGAATTGCATTATAAAGTACAATACACTTATTTTTATATTAATTAATAAAATACGAAAAGGAATTAATTATATAATATATTTTTAACTTAAATACGTAAGTATTTCTACTAAAGTTAGTTAATATTAAAAATATAGCTAATTTGCTGCTATATATATATAATGCATTTTTAATTGGCATTAATTAAGCTTTAACCTTTATATAACAATAATTTAACATTTATATATGCTTTAATTATTAAATTAATTACTAAAAAGTTTTATATAAAAATCCTAATATATACTAAATATAGTTTACCCTTATATAAAATACAATTACTACCTATAGTATTTTAAAAGAAAATATTTATAATTTTAACAAAATAAGCTTTATAATAAACAAAATATTATTTAAAATAATTGTTATATTATTTAACTAATATAAAAAACCAAAATCTGTATAATAAAGCAATTAGGAATAATTAATAGTTATTTAAGCTATTTTTTTATATAAATATATAATACTACTATATATTATTTTAGTAAAGCTTACTTATTTATTGTTCTAATATTCTAATACTAATTTACTATATAAATAAAGAATTACTATTATAATTAATAGCTGGACTATAAACAAAAGAAGTTTAAATTAAATAAAATATTTTAATTAATATATAATTTGTTATATAAAAAGTATTTATTGCCTTTTAATTTTAAATAGTTATAAAAGCTATTACTTAGTTAATTTCAAAACCTATATTAAAAATTACAAAATTATTATACTTTATATACTTATATATTTATTATATAAGCTTTAGCCTTTTAATATTAGTTATTTTAGCTTTTTAAAACGGGTATATAGTAAAGCAATTAATAAACTTATATAATTAAATATTATATATATTAATAAGGTTAGCTTTTTTAATGCATTTTATTAAGCGTTTAAAGCTTTAATAACTAAAAACAACATTTAAGAAGGGTTTAAAAGTACTAGCCTTATTCTGTACAACTTAGAATATGTTATTTCTTAGCTTATAATAAAGAAACTTATTAAAACACTATTAGGATTATTTTATAAGCTTTGTATAAAACTTAGTAATTAGGAGTTAAAAACCCTGTATAATAAAAAAAACACTAAATAATAAGCTTAGTTTATTAAAAATAAAGTTATATAGTATTAAAATAGTTTTCTAATAACTATTTTAAATATAATTAATTTAATTATAAAAAGGATAAGTATATTAAAGCACTAAGTTATACTACTATAAACTAAAGTAACTAAGCTTTATAAAGCAAACTATAAACTAAGTTAACATTGCCGTACAAAAAATAAACGTTTATAAGTTAGAGAATTACTTACTATATAAAAGGGTTAAAATTAGAAAGCTAAAAAAGCTATTAAAGAACAGATAATTAAAGAAGTATAAGTAAATAATCGTTGTATAAAGGGTAGCACTATATAAAAAAAATGCTATAGAATTTATAGTAAACCCGGATATAATATGCGCATATATTAAAACAAGGTAGAAATGTTTAGCAAAAGCGAATTCGAATAGTACGAATTGATTTTTTATATTATAGTTAAGTTATTTTAATTTTGTGTACAAAAGTCCAAAAAAGTGCGCAGCTGACCCGTGTGCGCAGCTAACCCGTGTGGTACGTTATATTAATTATTTAATTTTTCTATTATATATTTATTTTAATATACTAAAATAATTAATATTAAAAAGCTAAAGCTTATAAATAAAATAAAAAAGTATATAAAGTATAATAATATTATAAGCTTTTATATATATTTTAAATTTAGTTAAATAGTAGCTTTTATATTTATTAAAAATAAGTAAGTAATATATACTTTTTATATAATTTTTTATATATTTATTAAAATATTTAATTTAATTTAAACCTTATTTATTTATTATTTAATTATTTTTTATAGTTTTAACTTTTTAGTTATTTAGTAAATTTATATTTTTATATTAAAATAATAAGTAATTTTGCTTTACTAAAATAATATATAATAAAATAGTATAACTATATAATAAAATAGCTTAAATAACTTTAAATTATTTTTAGTTACTTAGTTATATAAATTTTGGTTTTTTAGCCTTTTTAAATATAGTTATTATAAGGTTAGCTATAATTTTACTTATTAAAAACCTAGTTTTATTAAAGTTATATATATTTTTTTTATATATATTATATTTAGTTAATATTACTTATATAAAAATAAACTAAATATAGTATTTAATTAGGTTTTTATTTATAACTTATTAATAGTTAATTTGTTAATTAAAATGCGTTATAAACTTAAAAATTTATTATATAAAGTTTAAAGCTGAGTTTTTTTTAATAAAGTGTTTATTATATAGTTCTAATAATTAATTAGTTATATTTTTAATACTACTATATTAAAAAGGAAATAATTATAAAACTAAGTTAATAATATATTATATAATTAATTACTTTTTATATTTAATAAGTTTTTAAGTTGCGGTAAGTAAGTTATACTTTATTTTATTATTATATAGTTAGTAAATAAATATTGTATAAAAAACGCTAAAAATCCTAGAAATATATTAAAGGCTTATATTAAAGTTTTGTTTAATAGTTTGTAATACAAGCTATATATTGGATTTATTAAAAGTAAGTATTATTGTTAATAAGGGAGAAAAGTTGAATTGAAAATAGTTTGGATAAAAATATTAAAAAGTAGTCCGGATGTTTAAATGGTTTAAATGCTTGTAAAATGCGTTAATATATTAATAAGGAATATTAAACTGTTTTTATATAAAAGTACAGCTTTTATATATAGTATATTTAAATATTAATAAAAAACCAGTTTAATTTTATATATTACTATTATTATATATTTAAATATTATATTTATAGTATTAAAGCTAGCTTATTTTAACTATAATTTTTTATTTAAGTATTATTTTATTTACTATTAACTTAGTATTACGTTTTATAATTTAAAAATAAAAATAACTTTATAGTAATAAATAATACTTTATTCATAAATAATAATATAAATTAAAAAAGCTTATATATATATATAATAAAGCTTTTTAAAAAAATTATAAAATAATAAACTAATAAATAAAATATAATTACTATATTTACTATTAAAGCTAAGCTATTAGCCTTAATATAAGTAGTAAAAAAAACTATATATATTAACTATTTTATTAATAAACTTAGTATTAACTTATATACTTAATATATAAAAATATAATATAATAATTAGTAAATTATAAGGCTTATTATTAAAGAAATAGCAGTACTACGTATTAAATTACAATATATAAATATTTATAACTATTAGTTATATTAAAAAGTAAATAATAGTTTATTAATAATTAAATATATTTTTATTAATAATATAATTATTAATAAGTTTATTAAAGTACTACTTATTTAAAAGTAAAATAACTTTTTAGTTTAACTAAAAGTATATTTAATATATAACTTATTAACTTAGTATATAAATAATATATTTATTATAAATAAGCTTAAAAACTAGTTATTTAATAGGAAATTAAAAAAATAATTACTTATTAATTAAATATTTTTTATTTATAATACTTTATAAAAAGTATATTAGTTATATATATAAAGTTTAAAATTACTAAAATAAAAATTTAAATACAAATTATTTATTTAAACTTTTAAACTTTTAATAACTTTTAATTAAACTATATATTTAAAAACTAAACTATTTTTTAAATAAAATTAAATATTATACTAGTTTAACTAAAGCTTAAATACTAAATTTATTTTACTTTTTCTTATTTTTATTTTTATTTTTATTTTCCTTTTTTTTTATTAAGTTTTTTTTTTAGTAGTTAAGTACTATAGTTTTAATTTTCTTTTTATATATTAAAAAAAGTTTAAAATAAGTAGTATATAAAGTACGTAAATATAAAACTAAAGCATTATTAGTAATTACTATAATAAAAGCGTAAGCTAGTTAATAAAAAATATAAAAACTATATATATATTAAAGTTAATATTAATAATAAACTTATTTATTAAAATATTTATAAGTTTTTATATATATATTTAAAAGTATAAGTTTAATACTACTTACCTTTACTAATAATTTTTTAGTAAATACTTAAAAAGCAATCTTTAATAATGCTTTTTAAGCATTAAATATATAGCGTACGTCGAACTTAGTTTAATACAACTAAGTATTAGTAATATTAGTAAAGTATACATTTTTAACTAAAAAATACAGTAAAAAGAAAAGCTGTATTATAAATAGTAAAAAGCGGTTATATAAAAATAAAAACCGGTATTACTATAACTAACTGCTTATTTAAAGTATAAACGTATATAAGTATAATAAGTAAAATAAATAATATACTTATTATATAAAATATAAAACTAGTAGTACTAGTGTTTAACTAGTAATAAAAAAAGGTATATAATTTATTTAAAGTTAAAGTAGTATTAAATATAGCTTTACTTATATATTTTTATTAAAAATATAATATAAAATTAGCTGTTTATTGTTTTATTTTAGTAATAGTTTTATTATTATCATTATTATTTTTTTTTTCTTCCTTTTCCTTTTCTTTAATTTTTTAGTAAATTGTGTTAAAGCTTTTGTTTTCTAAAAAAAATTAGTAAAAATATAAAAGGAATTAATTGTAAGGGCGGGGGCAAAAATATAAGGAATAATCGAAGCAGCAAAAGTAAAAGTGTAAAGAGCGGCTAAAAAAGGCATGCGGCGCAAAGCACTGGTAAGCAAAAGTTAATTACTGCTAAAATAAAAGTTTATTAATTTATTAAAAAATAAGTTTTTATATTTATAAAAATATATGTATTAATAAGCTATATATTAGTTAATATAAGTAATATATATAATATAAGTAGTAAAGTAAGCTTTAAAAGTAGTAGTATAATAGGGATCCATTTTATTTTATTTTATATATAGTTAATTAAAAAGTTAAATGCTTATATATATAAAGCTTAATTAAATTAATATATATATAATAAAAAATTAAAAAAATATTTATATAATTACTTAAAATTACTAATAATTAATAAAAAGTAAATATAAAGCTACTTAAAAATATGTATATATAAGTAATAAAACTAAAAAAAAAAAGAAAAAAAAAGTAAATAAATTAAAGCTTAATATACTTATATATATAAAGCTATAAAGTAAACTTAAATATTAATAATATTAGTAATATAAATTTTTAATTTATTAATTAGCGTTAGTATATTATAATATAATATATAAAATATGTATTATTATACTTTAAAATAAATATAATTAATAAGTAACTATTATATATGTAGTAATAAGCATTATTAATATATTATAATTAAGTAAAAAAAAGCTTTTTAAAAAGTAATACTAAGTATTAAAGTATATTAAATATATAATGTAATATAAAAACACTATAATAAATGTAGCTAAATATTAAATATTAGTTTTACTTATATATATTTACTAATATATAAGCATTATATACTACTATATAAAGTACTTATTATATATTATATATAAAATAATCCTATAAATAGAAATTATTTTAAAAAGGTATAATAAATTTATAATAGCTAGTAAGCCTTGTAATACAGTACTAAAAAGCGTAAACTTATATATAACTTAGTTTTAATAAGCTTTAAAACTAAACCTATAGTTAGTTTCTTTAGCTGTTATTTACGTAGTAAAATAAAGCCATTTCTTCCGTCTTTTTATTAAAAAAAAGGTAATACTAGTACTTTTTTAAATTAATCCTAGTTTTTTAAATCCTTTTAAAACCTTGTAATTAAAGCCGTCGGTTAAATTAAAGGCATTAATTATAAAAGTATCCCAGTTTGTTACAATAAAAACACTTAAAAGCTTTTAATAAACTAATTATAGTTGGTTTACCTTTGTTTTTTATATAGGTGCTTTTTACTTTATATTAAAGTACGGGTTTAAATTAGTATTTTATATTAGTATTCCTAAATAAAAACTTATTACTATAAGTTAAAGTACTATAAGTTAAAGCCCTGCTTTTAAAAAATAAAGGTTTTTAATGCTTATAATAAAGTAAAGTGCAAGTGTTAAAATCCCTGTTTAGTTAGGTGGAAAGGGGGTTATAGCTTTTTTAGTATGTGTTTTAAGGTCGTTTTTATATTGGTTTAAATCCGCTAATAAGTTAAAATAAGTTCGAAAAAGTTTTTATTACTAGTGCTAAATTGGTTTAAAACCGAAAAGCTTAAAATAAAAAGTAGTTTATTAGTTTTTAATGTTTAACTGCTATATCCACTATATTACTTTACTTATTTAACAGTGGATTACAAAAGTTAAAAAGCTTTTTTTATAGTAATTCGCTTAGCTTTCGGTAGTATAATATAGCTTATTCCTTTTTAAATTTCTGTGTATTTTGGTTTTTAATTTAAGAAAAGTAATAGTCAAACTGTTTAAAGTATTGTTAAAATAGCTGTTTAGTACGTTTAAACTACCTGTTAATATTGGCTTTAAAATGCTTTAATTAGCAAATAAGTATTTACGTTTATTTAATAAAAGCTTTTTAATTGTTTATAAGTTGTTTTTTTTCCTTAGCAGTTCTGCTTATAATTTTTATTTAATAAGTATTTTTATATACTTAGTTTATTTTAATATTAGCTATTAAAATCTTAATATTATTATAACGGAACTTTTGTAAGTTAGCTTTAAATATTAACTTTAATTCTTTTACTTATTTAGCCTACTTATTATAAATAAACTTTATAAATAAGAAAAAGTAGCTAAACTAAAAAAGTTAGTTAAAATTTACAGTATTACTGTTTAATTGTAATTTGTAGTGCTTTTAATAACATTTTTTATATATATAACATTTGTTTCTATTATTTAATAAAGTGTTAAATAAAAAGCTACTATTGTCGAAAAGTGAAAAAAGGTGGTTCTGCTAACCGAAGGGTTCTAATTATTGATTTTAAGGGTTTTTAAAATTCTTACTTTTTTTTTCCTTTCTTTTTCCTTTTTTTTTATTAAAGTATTTCTTTTTTAATAGTAGTTCGATTATACTGTAAAAAGTGCTTGTTTTTACAGTATTTTAAATAGTGCTTTATTAATAAGCATTTAAAAGTTTTTTAAAAATCTAGGCTTTTGTAGCTGTAATAGTATACTAATTTTTTAGATTTACTATTGTAAAGAACTAAGGGTTACTAGTATTTAAAAACATAAGTAATAACTATATAAAAGTAGTATTTTAAAAATTTAGGTTAAATTGTTGTTTAAGTTAAGTTTTTAGTATTTTGGATAGGCTTTAGCTAAAGTTTGTTAATAAAATATATAGTTATTAAGTATTTACTTTAGTGTAAAATGCTATTATAAAGTTATAAGTAATTTAAAAAAAGAAGCTTTAAAATTGTTATAATAAAAAGTATAACAAGTTAAATATAACAGTAGTTTTAGTGTATTATTATAGTAAAAGAAAAACACAACTAAAGTTTAAAAAATAAGTGAAAAAGGTACGATTTATAAGCGGAACGTATACCTTTTATAATACATGTTGTATAGCCGTGTGGTACATTTTATAAGTGGTAATTATGACATTTCTTTAAGTTGTAAGCTGTAAAGCGCACGAGCCACTATAATTATCAATTACAATGGGCTATAAACCGTATAAATAAGCCACGTTTTAGTTTATAAGCTATAAACTTATAACTATTAAAAAAATCTTTTATAAATTAATAAGCTTAAAAGCCAGCTAAATATAGCAGCTTTTATACGAAAAAATTAGTAAAAATATTAGTTTATTTTTTTATATTATTTAAAACTATATTAACTATATATTATATAATAATAAAAATATAAACTTAAATAATACAACAAAAAAATAGCAAAATACGTATAATTACGAATAAGTAGTTATAAGCTACGGCTTATAGCTTTCCACCGTAATCGATAACGCAGGTGGCCCGTGCGGGCCACAGCTTACAAACTGGACTTTTCGTGGCCACAACTATAAAATAACTTCTTTTTTTCTTCAACTATAGATTTACATATAATATAGCTATATTATTAAAGCTTTGCTTTTAATTCTTATACTTAGTGTAACAATCTATAGTTTATCTTTATTAAAGTATATAGAACTGCTTTTAAAATATCTCCCGACTAAAAAACCAATTTTTGCACTAACCGTAGCAGGAATTTATTAATCTAACCGGACTAACTATAGCAAAAACTACCGAAAAGAAAGCTATTTTAAAGGAGCTAGCAAAGAAAAAAGTCTGCTTCGCAGCTAAGTTAATAAACTTTAATATTCGTAGTAAAAAGCGTTTATAATTAGCTACTCAACGCAAATTATTATTAAAAGCTTACCTTTGTTAACTTAATAACAAAACTAGCACTATTAAAAAGGAAAGCAAAGGAGCAGCCTTTCCAGCCTTACAGTACGTTACTTTAATTAATAATTTCTGCACTTAAATAACTAGTAAAGCATTTATTAGTAAGTTATACAACGGAACTCTAAATTTTATTTTAAATACCGTTAATAAGCTAGTTTAAAACTATATTATTATATACTTTAAAAGCAATAAGCCGGGTTTTTACTTTAAACTATTTTATAATGCATTTAAAACCCTAATACTTAGTTTCAACAGTATTATAAATTATAAAGCATATAAAACCCTTTATTTCAACATTAAATCCGCTTTCCAAAAAATAAAATTACAAACGCTACTTATTTTTACTTACTAACAAATAACCAAAAATTTACACAAACTACTAATTAAAATAACTAACTAAATAAACTATTTAGTTATTTAAAAAACAACTTTAAAGAATACAAGTATAAATATAACTAAAAAAATATAAAAACTTTTTTAAAAGCTTGCTATATTAATTACTTAAAGTATTTAAAAACTTTTAATAAAAATAACAGTACTACCTTTTTTAATATAGAAAATATGACTAGTAATAGTTTTACTAACAATACCTTTATTAATCCGGCTTACTTTAAACAAGTATTTAAAAAACTAAACATTATAACTAAAAAATATAACCGCTTATAAAAACAAGTTAATAAAGCTAATTAAACTATTATTAATTTAATGTATTATAATTATATTATTATTTTTAGTTTTACTTAAACTAAAAAAATATATATAAAACTATTAAAGTATTTATAATTACTTTTTATAACAACTTAAATAAAAACAATATTTAATTTAAAATATAGTTTAAGTTTATAATTAATTAACTATAAAATAATATTAATTAGTTTATTAATAATCAAGCAATAATAACTAAAGTAGAATTCCACTTTATTAATAAAGTTACTTTTAATTTTTAGCTTTATTTTTAAAACACTTACTTAAACTAGTTATTTTTTTTTACAAAATTAATAAGTTATTTATAAAAAAACTATTATAATATTAACTTTAAAAAAAAAACTAAAAAAAAGTACTATACTTTAGTTATAATTAATAGTTTAAAAAAGTTCTTTAAATTTAAAAATAGTTTTATATACTTTATAAAAAAAACTTAACTTTTTAAAAATAAATAAAAAAAGGAGTTTAAAAACAAATTATTTATCCGTTTAGTTAACAAAGTAATTTCCGAGTATTTAAAGCTAAGTTTTACTTTTAATATTTTTTCCTAATATTATATTTAAATTACTTACTATTTAAGTTTAAAAAACTAAAAGCGTAATATTATTTATAAAATAAAAGAGTTTATAGTTTTAAAAAATAACTTAAATACTAGAAAATCTATTAATACATTATATAGTAAAAAAAAAACTAAAACTTTTGTATTTTCTTTAAATAACTTAAAAATCCTTAAACTCGCTTTTAAAGTTATAAAAAAGTTAATCTTAAAAAATAAGTACTTTATTTACTAATATAAAAGTTATTTTATTTATAATTATTTATAGAAAAACGCAGCCTTTAGCTTTACTAATTTAAATATTTAAATAGCTATTATAATAATTAAATTTACTAACTTACTAAAAGCTTTAAATTCTAATATTAATAAAGTATTAAAAAATTAACCTTAAATAAACTAAATTCTTTTTTAAAAAAAGTATTATAAAAAAGTAAATTATATAACTTAAATAATATAATAAAAGGTTTTTTTAAAAGAAAACCTTTGTTATACACTTATATAATAAGTAGTAATAAACTATTATTAATAACTTATAACTTATTTAAAAATATAAAAGCTAATATATATATATATATAAACAATTATTTTACTTAAAAAATTATTAAGTATTTAAACCCCTTTATAATTACAATTAAACCAAAAAGTATAGTAGGATATAATAGTAGTAAATAATAAAATATTTCAAAAGTATTACAAATTGTATTCCAAATATAAAAATATACTTTTATAGCTTTTGTATTTATTTTAAAAATGTAACACAATATAATACTAAATAAATTATAGTTTAATTAATATAACGTATTATTAAACTATTAATATAACTAATTAGTATTTCTTTTGTTTTTACTTTTAAACTATAATATAAATTATTAACTAATAATAAATAAAGCTAATATTTAGTTATAGTATTTTAAATATAAAAAGGATATAAAAAGAAAAAATACTTTAATAATAAAAAACAAAGCTAAAAAAGAACAATAAAGCAAAAAAGCTTAATAGTTATAAAAAGTACTTACTAAAATATTATTACTTTATTAAAATTCTATATAAAAAAACCTTTGTAAAATAAACAAAGCTTTAAATAAAATTATATTTACTTTATTAGTTAGAAAAACTAAGAAGTTAAAACCATTTAATAAAAGTATTTTTGCATTTTAGCATTTCAATATTATAAAACTATACTAAATACGTTATAATAAAATAAGTTAGTACAAAAAACAGCTTTTAGTAAAACTATTAACTATTAGCACAAGTATGTTTAACTTTATAACTAAATAAAATAGGACTTATAAAGTAGTACGTATTACTGTTGGATTTGTAGCAGCGAGCGAGCATTACTGCGAAGCTTAGAAGAGCATTACTAGAGGTATATGCAGCTATACTACATAGCGCTTTA
>MU281541.1:0-17275 GCA_022385595.1 Xylaria palmicola
ATTAAAAATAAAGTTATATAGTATTAAAATAGCTTTTTAATAACTATTTTAAATATAATTAATTTAATTATAAAAGGAATAAGTATATTAAAGTACTAAGTTATACTACTATAAACTAAAATAATTAAGCTTTATAAAATAAACTATAAATTAAACTAATATTGTTATATAAAAAACAAATATTTATAAGTTAAAGAATTATTTATTATATAAAAAAGTTAAAATTAAAAAGCTAAAAAAGCTATTAAAAAATAAATAATTAAAGAAATACAAGTAAATAGTTATTATATAAAAAGTAACACTATATAAAAAAAATACTATAGAATTTACGGCAAACCCGGATATAATATGCGTATATATTAAAATAAAGTAGAAATATTTAGTAAAAGTAAATTCAAATAGTACAAATTAATTTTTTATATTATAATTGAGTTATTTTAATTTTGTGTACAAAAGTCCAAAAAAGTGCGTAGCTAACCCGTATGCGCAGCTAACCCGTGTAGTACGTTATACTTTTTTTAATAAACTAAAATATATTATATTTAAAAGCTAAAGTTTATAAGAAAAATAAGTAAGTATTAATTTAATAAAAATATTGTTTTACTTGTAATAATTTTTAAATTTTTTTAAGTAGTAGTTTTTATAATTATTAAATATAAAAAAATATTTTATACTTTTTAAATACAATTAAATATACTTATTAAAATACTTAATTTATTTTAAATTAAAGTTATTATTAATTTAGCTATTATTTAAAATTATAATTTATTATTTATATAATATAAAGCTAATGTACTACATAGGTTAGCTGTATATACGGGTTAGTTGTGCACTTTTTTGAACTTTTGTATATAAAATTAAAATAGCTTAACTATAATATAAAAAATTAATTTATATTATTTAAATTCGCTTTTACGAAATATTTTTACTTTGTTTTAATATATATACGCATTATGTTTAGGTTTGCTATAAATTTTATAGTATTTTTTTTATATAGTGCTACTTTTTATACAATAATTACTTACTTATACTTTTTTAATTATTTATTTTTTAATACTTTTTTTAGTTTTTTAATTTTAACTTTCTTATATAATAAATAATTTTTTAACTTATAAACGTTTATTTTTTATATAGCAATATTAACTTAACTTATAATTTGCTTTATAAAGCTTAGTTATTTTAGTTTATAATAATATAACTTAGTACTTTAATATACTTATTTTTTTTATAATTAAATTAATTATATTTAAAATAGTTATTAAAAAACTATTTTAATATTATATAACTTTATTTTTAATAAACTAAGCTTATTATTTAGTATTTTTTTTGTTATATAAGGTTTTTAACTTTTAATTGCTAAGTTTTATATAAAGCTTATAAAACAATTCTAATAGTGTTTTAATAAGTTTTTTTATTATAAGCTAAAAAATAATATATTTTAAGTTATACAAAATAAAGCTAATATTTTTAAACTTTTTTTAAATATTACTTTTAATTATTAAAACTTTAAATATTTAATAAAATATATTAAAAAAGCTAACTTTATTAATATATATAATATTTAATTATATAAGTTTATTAATTGTTTTACTATATACCCGTTTTAAAAAGCTAAAATAACTAATATTAAAAGGCTAAAGTTTATATAATAAATATATAAGTATATAAAGTATAATAATTTTATAATTTTTAATATAGGTTTTAAAATTAACTAAGTAATAGCTTTTATAACTATTTAAAATTAAAAAACAATAAATACTTTTTGTACAATAAGTTATATATTAATTAAAATATTTTATTTAATTTAAACTTTTTTTATTTATAGTTTAGCTATTAATTATAATAGTAATTTTTTATTTATATAGTAAATTAGTATTA
Organism: Xylaria palmicola; assembly: GCA_022385595.1. Lineage (NCBI taxonomy): Eukaryota > Fungi > Ascomycota > Sordariomycetes > Xylariales > Xylariaceae > Xylaria > Xylaria palmicola. The sequence continues at coordinate 1,879 of MU281541.1, forward strand.
AAATACTAAAATAATAAATAAATAAGCTTTATTAAAATAATATATAGTAATATTATATATTTATATAAAAAAATAGCTTAAATAACTATTAATTATTTTTAATTACTTTATTATATAAATTTTAGTTTTTTATATTAGTTAAATAATATAATAACTATTTTAAATAATATTTTACTTATTATAAAGCTTATTTTATTAAAGTTATAAATATTTTCTTTTAAAATACTATAAGTAATAATTATATTTTATATAAAAATAAATTATATTTAATATATATTAGGATTTTTATATAAAACTTTTTAGTAATTAATTTAATAATTAAAGCATATATAAATATTAAATTATTATTATATAAAAGTTAAAGCTTAATTAATACTAACTAGAAATACATTATATATATATAGTAACAAATTAGCTAATGTACTAAATAGGTGAGCTGCGTAGACGGGTAAGCTGCGCACTTTTTTGCATTTTCGTACATAAAAACGAAATAACTTAACCAAAATATAAAAAATCAATTCAATTCAATCGGAATTATATTTACTAAATACTTTTATATTATTTTAATATATATAAGCATTATATTTAAGCTTGCTGCAAATTCTACAACACTATTTATATATAATATTCTTTTTTGTATAACAATTACCCAACTGTATTTCTTTACTTATTTAGTTATTAACAGCCTTTTTAGTTTTTTAATTTTACGCTTCTTATATAGTAAGTAATTCTTTAATTTAAAGACGTTTATTTTTTGTATAGCAATAGTAGCTTAGTTTATAATTTGCTTTTTAAAATTTAGCTACTTTTATTTCTAATAGTACAACTTAGTGCTTTAATAACGAAGTACCTTTTGTAATTAAGTTAATTATATTTAAAATAGCTATTATAAAGCTATTTTAGTATTATACAACCTTTTTTTTAATATATTAAGCTTAGGAATACGCATTCTTCTTATTATATAGCGTTTTTAACTTTTAAATTTAAAATTTATTAAACAATTTTAAAGGTGTTTTAGTTAAAATTTTAGGCGGAAGCTACAAAATAATATACATTAAATTATACAGAATAAAACTAAACCCTTTAAAGCTTACTTAAATATTTTATTTAGTTATTAAAACTTTGTACGCTTTATAAAATAATATAAGAAAATCTTTTTTTCTAATATATATAATATAAACTTAAGCTAATTTATTAATTTTTTTACTATATAATTATTTTAAAAAGCTAAAATATTTAATATTAAAAAGCTAAAAATAATATAATAAATAAAAAGGTATATAAAGTATAATAATATTATATTTTTTAGTATATAATTTAAATATAATAAAGTAATAGCTTTTATACTTATTAAAAATTAAAAAATAATAAATACTTTTTATACAATAAATAATATATTTATTAAAATACTTAATTTAATTTAGGCCTTTTTTATTTATAGTTTATTTATTTTTTATTATAATAATTTTTTAAAAAAATAATAAATAATTATTTTAATACTAAAAAAGTAAATAAGTTAGTTTTACTAAAATAATATATAGTAAAACAGTATAACCGTACAAAAAAATAGCTTGTAATACAAATAACTATTTATAATTTCTTTATTATATAGCTTTTAGTTTTTTTTAATAGTTAAATAAAGTAATAATTATTTTAAATAATATTTTTTTTATTATAAAGTTTATTTTGTTAAAGTTATAAATATTTTCTTTTAATATACTTTTAATTATAATTATATTTTATATAAAAGTAAACTATATTTAGTATATATTAGGATTTTTATAAAAGACTTACTAGTAATTAATTTAGTAATTAAAACTTATATAAAAAGTAAATTATTATTATATAAAAGTTAAAACCTATTTAATTTTAACTAAAAATACATTATATATATAAAGTAGCAAATTAGCTATATTTTTTATATTATATAACTTTAGTAGAAATACTTATATATTTAAGTTAAAAATATATTATATAATTAATTCTTTTTTATATTTTAATAATTAGTATAATTTTGAATGTATTACGTTGCGTAACGCAATTCCATTATAGTAACTATAAAGCGTAGCTTTAGGAACATTATAGAGTTTTATAGCGTATTATATAAATATTTTTTAGTTTTGCTATAAAGCTTGTAATACAAACTGTATATTATTGTTTTTATATAATAAAGGCATATTTGGTTATTAAAATATATGCGAAATAAAAATATATATATAAAAATATAAAAAAGTGCGCAGCTTACCTGTTTGCGCAGCTCACCTATTTAGTACGTTATATTTTTAATATTAACTAACTTTAATAAAAATGTTTAACGTATTAAATAAGTGAGCTGCGTAAATAGGTAAGTTGCGCACTTTTCTATATTTTTATATATACATTTTTATTTCGCATATATTTTAATAACTAAACATACCTTTATTATATAAAAACAATAATATACAATTTATATTATAAGCTTTATAGCAAAACTAAAAAATATTTATATAATATGCTACAAAACTCTATAATGTTTTTAAAGCCACGCTTTATAATTGCTACAATAAAATTGCGTTACGCAACGTAATACGTTTAAAATTATACTAATTATTAAAATATAAAAAAAAATTAATTATATAATATATTTTTAATTTAAATATATAAGTATTTTTATTAAAGTTATATAATATAAAAAATATAGCTAATTTATTACTTTATATATATAATATACCTTTAATTGAAATTAAGTAAGCTTTAACTTTTATATAATAATAACTTGCTTTTTATACGAGTTTTAATTACTAAATTAATTACTAATAAGTCTTTTATAAAAATCCTAATATATACTAAATATAGTTTACTTTTATATAAAATATAATTATAATTAAAAGTATATTAAAAGAAAATATTTATAACTTTAATAAAATAAGCTTTATAATAAGAAAAATATTATTTAAAATAATTATTACTTTGTTTAACTATTAAAAAAAACTAAAAGTTATACAATAAGGAAATTATAAATAGTTATTTATATTATAAGCTATTTTTTCGTACAATTATACTGTTTTACTATATATTATTTTAGTAAAACTAATTTACTTACTTTTTTAATATTAAAATAACTATTTACTATTCTTTTAAAAAATTACTATAATAAAAAATAAATAAACTATAAATAAAAAAGGCCTAAATTAAATTAAGTATTTTAATAAATATATTATTTGTTATATAAAAAGTATTTATTGTTTTTTAATTTTTAATAAGTATAAAAGCTATTACTTTATTATATTTAAATTGTATATTAAAAAATATAATATTATTACATTTTATATACTTTTTTATTCATTATATTATTTTTAGCCTTTTAATATTAGATATTTTAGCCTTTTAAAACAGTTATACAGTAAAAAAATTAATAAATTAGCCTGGGTTTATATTATATACATTAAAAAAAAAGATTTTCTTACATTATTTTACAAAGTATATAAAGCTTTAATAACTAAATAAAACATTTAAGCAAGCTTTAAAGGGTTTAGCTTCGTTCTGTATAATTTAATATATATTATTTCGTAGCTTCCGTTTAAAATTTCAACTAAAATACTTTTAAAGTTATTTAATAAATTTTAAATTTAAAAGTTAAAAACGCTATACAATAAGAAAAATACGCATTTCTAAGCCTAATATATTAAAAAAAAAGTTATATAATACTAAAATAGCTTTTTAATAGCTATTTTAAATGTAATTAACTTAATTACAAAAAGTACTTCGTTATTAAAGCACTAAGTTATACTATTAAAAACAAAAATAACTAAACTTTAAAAAGCAAATTACAAATTAAGCCGCCGTTACTATATAAAAAATAAACATCTTTAAGTTAAAGGATTATTTACTATATAAGAAGCGCAAAATTAAAAAACTAAAAAAGCTATTAATAACCAAATAAGTAAAGAAATACAGTTGAATAATCGTTATATAAAAAAGAATATTGTACGTAAATAGTATTATAAAATTTGCAGCAAGCCTGGACATAATGCTTATATATATTAAAATAATATAAAAACATTTAGTAAATATAATTCCGATTAAATTAAATTGATTTTTTATGTTTTGGTTGAGTTATTTCGTTTTTACGTACGAAAATGCAAAAAAGTGCGTAGCTTACCCGTCCGCGCAGCTCACTTATCCAGTACGTTATATATTTAAGTTAAAAATATATTATATAATTAATTCCTTTTTGTATTTTGTGAATTAATATAAAAATAAACGTATTATACTTTATAATACAATTTTATAGCATTATATATAAAAAGTAAATTTAAAAATATTATATATTTTTGTAATACTTTAAACGAAAAGTTTTTAGTTTTACTATAAAGCTTATAATATAAACTATATATTATTTTCTTTATATAAATTGAATATATTTAGTTGTTAAAAAATGTAAAAAAAATAAAAGTACGTACAAAAATCTAAGTTAGTGCGCAGCTAACTTGTATGTGCAGCTAACCCGTGTAGTACATTATTGTAATATTAAAATACAAAATAGGTTTTCTTTTTTAAAATAATAAAAAGTAGTATTACTTAGCTTTAAAAATTAATTAAATAAATAGCTATAAACTAATTCCAATTGTTTTACTAAGCTTATTTAAGCTTATTCTGCTTTTTAAAAATAATTATAATTATATTAGTTATAATTATACTTATTATAAACTTTATTTCGTTAAAATTGTAAATATTTTCTTTTATAATACCTTTATATATTATAGTTGCTTTTATACATTAAAAGTATATATTATATATATTAGAATTTTTATAAAAAACTTAACTATAGTTAATTTAATAGTTTAATTATGTTTTAAAAGCTAATATATAGTTTATAAAGTATATTATTTAGTATTTCTTAATTAATACAGCTTTATATTCAATTAATAGTTAATTAGTTATATTTTTAATATAAAATACTTAAAGTAAAAATAATTATAAATTAAAATTAAGTATAAATAAAACAATTATTTATTTTTTTTATTTAATAAAATTTAACTTTATAAATTATATTCCGTACTTTAGTGTAATACTATAAATTCGGCAATAAAAAGTTATTTGTAAAATGTAGTATATTTTTATAAGCTTTATAATATAAAGCTGAAAGTCTTGTTAAAAATAGCGAATAATAATAAGTAATTTAGTTTTTTTTAATACGTTTTCCATTATTATAAGTTAAAAAAATCAACTTAAAAGTTAAAAAAGTTAAAAAATTAGAAAAAATGTTTATATATTAATAATGTTTATATATTAATGAAACACGTTATATTAAACTAATATTATATAACTTATTTATATTATAATTTTTATATTAAAATTTATATATTAAAAAGGAATACTAGTTTTTTTTAACTTATTTTCTATTTTTTTAAAAAAAAGTAAAGACTTTTTTTATATTAGCTTTGTATTATTTTATATATTTTAATAATAAAAGTTAGCTATTATTACTTATTATTAAGTAATTTGTAATATTTTATAAATTTAAATTCTTTTTATGCTTTTTATTTAAACTAAACAGCTTATTAGTAATATTAATACTATTTATAATAATATTATTACTTTTTAGAATTTTAACATTGATATTAACTTTAAAAACTTTAGTTATATTATATTAAACTTAATTACTAAGTTTTTCTTTATTTTTTAATTAATTATAAATAATAATATTACTTATAAAAACATTATTATTATTTTTAATATTAATAATAATATTAACTTTATTAATTTTAACTATATTAACTTAGTTTTAATTAATTAATACTTTTTAATTTTAAGGTTTTTAGTTAATATTAGTACTATTTATATTATTATTCTTTATTTTATTTTATATTATAATATTAAGTTTTAAATTAGAATTTATTTTAATATTTAATAATAAACCGAAATAATAATTAATAATAATATACATATTTAATTACTTATTATTTAAATTATTACTATTAAGGTTTTTATTTAACTTTATTTTAATATTTTTATTATTACTAATTATAACTTTACTTTTAATTTTAAATAAAAGTAAGTTTTTATATTTTAAATTATTATTTAAGTTAAATATATATTTAATTCTTTAATATTAGCTAACGTACCACACGGGTCAACTGCGCATACAGGTTAGCTGCGCATTAACTTAGATTTTTATACACACTTTTATTTTTTTTACATTTTTTAACAATTAAATATGTTTAACTTATATAAAGAAAATAATATATAGTTTATATTATAAGCTTTACAGTAAAACTAAAAACTTTTTGTTCAAAGCATTGCAAAAATGTACAATGTTTTTAAATTTACCTTTTATATATAATGCTATAAAATTGCATTACAAAGTATAATACGCTTATTTTTATATTAATTAATAAAATATAAAAAGGAATTAATTATATAATATATTTTTAATTGAAATATATAAGTATTTTTATTAAAGTTAGTTAATATTAAAAATATAGCTAATTTACTACTATATATACGCAATGTATTTTTAGTTGGTATTAATTAAGCTTTAACTTTTATATAATAATAATCTAATATTTATATACGCTTTAATTATTAAATTAATTACTAAAGAGTTTTATACAAAAATCCTAATATATATTAAATATAGTTTACTTTTATACAAAATATAATTACTACTTATAGTATTTTAAAAGAAAATATTTATAACTTTAATAAAATAAGCTTTATAATAAATAAAATATTATTTAAAATAGTTATTATATTGTTTAACTAATATAAAAAACCAAAATTTATATAATAAAGTAATTAAAAATAGTTAATAGTTATTTAAACTATTTTTTTATATAAATATATAATACTACTATATATTATTTTAATAAAGCTTATTTATTTATTGTTTTAGTATTTTAATACTAATTTACTATATAAATAAAGGATTATTATTATAATTAATAGCTAAATTATAAATAAAAAAGGTTTAAATTAAATAAAATATTTTAATTAATATATAATTTATTGTATAAAAGGTATTTATTGCTTTCTAATCTTAAATAGTTATAAAAGCTATTACTTAGTTAATTTTAAAACCTATATTAAAAATTACAAAATTATTATACTTTATATATTTGTATATTTATTATATAAGTTTTAGCTTTTTAATATTAATTATTTTAGGTTTTTAAAATAAGTATATAGTAAAGCAATTAATAAATTTATATAATTAAATATTATATATATTAATAAGGTTAGCTTTTTTAATACATTTTACTAAGCGTTTAAAGCTTTAATAACTAAAAGCAATATTTAAAAAAGGTTTAAAAGTACTAGCTTTGTTTTATATAACTTAAAATATGTTATTTTTTAGCTTACAATAAAAAAACCTATTAAAACACTACTAAAATTGTTTTATAAGCTTTGTATAAAACTTAGTAATTAAAAGTTAAAAACCTTATATAATAAAAAAAATACTGAATAATAAGCTTAGTTTATTAAAAATAAAGTTATATAATATTAGAATAACTTTTTAATAATTATTTTAAGTGCAATTAATTTAATTACAAAAAAAATAAGTATATTAAAGTACTAAGTTATACTACTATAAATTAAAATAGCTAAGCTTTGTAAAACAAACTATAAGCTAAGCTAATATTGCTATATAAAAAACAAACATTTATAAGTTAAAGAATTACTTATTATATAAAAAGGTTAAAATTAGAAAGCTAAAAAAGCTATTAAAAAATAAATAATTAAAGAAATATAAGTAAATAATTATTATATAAAAAGTAGCACTATATAAAAAAAATACTATAAAATTTGTAGTAAACCTGGATATAATACACATATATATTAAAACAAAATAGAAATATTTAGTAAAAGCAAATTCAAATAATATAAATTGATTTTTTATATTATAGTTAAGTTATTTTGATTTTACGTATAAAAGTCCAAAAAAATACGCAACTAACCCGTGTGCGCAACTAACCCGTGTAGTACATTAATTAAACTTTAAAACAAGTTAATTTTATAAGTTAATTATTTTTTATAAATACTAAGTTTAAGTTTTTTAAACTTTTTTTATAGTTAATAATTAAATTATTTTAAAAAATAACTTATTTTTTTTTTTATACTTATAAATATTGTAATATTAATATAATTTAAGTTTTATAAATTATTGTTATTTAAATTTTTATTAATATTAGTTTTAACAAAATATATAGTAATTAAAAGGAAATTTAAATATATTATTTAAATATATTAATTATTTATAACTATTTAACTTTTTATTATATTAATAATTAGAAAATAATTTAATATTATAGCTATATTAATAATTAATTTATATTAGTATAAACTAATAAAAATATATTAAACTTTTTATAAATACAAATTAATAGCTAAATTAAATAAGTTTTTTAATTACTTATTAAATATAAAGTAAAAAAACAAAAAAGTAATAAATATAGTTTTGTAATAATTTTGTAAAATATAATTAAAGTTATTATTATTACTAATTAATATTATAAATAATAAAACTTAATTTATAAAATAAAATTTGTTTTTTTTTTAGTATTAATTAATATTAAAGCTTTAAAAAGTAATTTAACGTTAAATAAAAATTCTAATACAAAATTATAAAAATAAAGTATAATACGTATTAAATATAAATTATATAAGCATTTAATATTAATAATTAAAAACTTTTTAATTATTAAAAGCTTGTAAAATTTAATAATTATAGTACGAATTTTAAATTAAAAATATATTTTAATAATATTATATATTAAAAACTTAGTAATATTTAAAAAATAAGTAATATATTTAAATAAAAATAAAGTTAGTTTAAAATATAAAATATTACTATAAGTTATAAATTTATATATTTAATATTTAAATATTAAAATTAATAACTTTTAAAAAGAAAAAGTAAAAAATTTAATAAAAGTACAAATTTAAATATTTACTAATTAAATATTTAAATTTATAAGCTTTAAAAAAAAAAAAGGAAAAGTTTAATAAAAATATAAATTTGAATATTTAATAATTAAATATTTAGATTTATAAGCTTTAAAAAGAAAAAAAGGAAAATTTAATAAAAGTATAAATTTAAATATTTAGTAATTAAATATTAAAATTTTTAAAACTTAAAAATTAAAAGTATATAAATATAATACTTATTATTATATAAATATAAATTAAATAATTATTATATAATAAGTAATTATAATATTATTTTGTTTATTATAAAGTATAAAACGTAAAAATTCACTATAAATAAGTAAAAATATATTTAAAAAATAAATATATTAATATTGTATAATAAGCATTATTAATTAGTTATTTTTATAAAGTAAATTAAACTAATATAACGTACTACACGGGTTAGCTGCGCATACGGGTTAGCTACGCACTTTTTTAAACTTTCGTACACAAAATTAAAATAACTCAACTATAATATAAAAAATTAATTTGTATTATTTGAATTTGCTTTTACTAAATATTACTACTTTATTCTAATATATACGCGCATTGTATTCGGGTTTACCGCAAATTCTACAGCATTTTTTTTGTACAGTACTACTTTTTGTACAACAATTACTTACTTATACTTTTTTAATTATTTATTCTTTAATAGCTTTTTTAGCTTCCTAATCTTAACCCTCCTATATAATAAGTAATTCTTTAACTTATAAACGTTTGTTTTTCGTATAGCAATATTAGCTTAGCTTATAGTTTGCTTTACAAAGCTTAGCTACTTTAGTTTATAGTAGTATAACCTAATACCTTAATATACTTATCCTTTTTGTAATTAAATTAATTGTACTTAAAATAGTTATTAAAAAGCTATTTTAATGCTATATAACTTTATTTTTAATAAACTAAGCTTATTGTTCAGTGTTTTTTTCGTTGTACGGGGTTTTTAACTCCCAATTATTAAGTTCTGTATAAAGCTTATAAAACAATCCTAATAGTGTTTTAATGGGTTTTTTTGTTGTAAACTAAGAAATAATATATTTTAGGTTATATAAAACAAAGCTAGTACTTTTAAACCTTTTTTAAATATTGCTTTTAATTATTAAAGCTTTAAACACTTAGTAGAATATATTAAAAAAGCTAACTTTATTAATATATATAATACTTAATTATACAAGTTTATTAATTGCTTTACTATACGCCTATTTTAAAAAGCTAAAATAACTAACATTAAAAGGCTAAAGCTTATATAATAAATATACAAGTATACAAAGTATAATAATCTTATAATTTTTAATATAGGTTTTGAAATTAACTAAGTAATGGCTTTTATAACTATTTAAAATTAAAAGGTAGTAAATACCTTTTATACAACAAATTATATATTAATTAAAATGTTTTATTTAATTTAAACTTTTTTTATTTATAGTTTAGCTATTAATTATAATAGTAATTCTTTATTTGTGTAGTAAGTTAGTATTAAAATACTAAAACAATAAATAAATAAGCTTTGCTAAAATAATATATAGTAGTATTATATATCCGTACAAAGAAATAGCTTAAATAACTATTAACTATTCCTAATTACCTTATTATACAAATTTTGGTTTTTTATATTAGTTGAACAATGTAATAACTATTTTAAACAACATTTTACCTATTATAAAGCTTATTTTATTAAAATTATAAATATTTTCTTTTAAAATACTATAAGTAGTAATTGTATTTTATATAAGGGTAAACCATATTTAATATATATTAGAATCTTTGTATAAAACTCTTTAGTTATTAATTTAATAATTAAAGCGTATATAAATGTTAAGTTATTATTGTACGAAAGTTAAAGCCTAATTAATGCTAACTAAGGATGTATTGTATACGTATAGTAATAAATTAGCTATATTTTTAATATTAACTAACTTTGGCGGAAATACTTGTATATTTAAGTTAAAAATATATTATATAATTAATTCCTTTTTGTATTTTGTTAATTAGTATAAAAATAAGCGTGTTGTACTTTGTAATGCAATTCTATAGCGTTACATACAAAAGGTAAATTTAGGAACATTATACATTTTTGTAGTGCTTTGAACAAAAAGTTTTTAGTTTTGCTATAAAGCTTGTAATATAAGCTGTATATTATTTTCTTTGTATAAGTTGAACATATTTAGTTGTTAAGAAATATAAAAAAAATAAAAGTACGTACAAAAATCTAAGTTAGTGCGCAGCTAACCCGTGTACGTAGCTGACCCGTGTAGTACGTTAATATATTATAGTTTAGTATATTATTTTATAGTTATTAATTATAAAGTATATTAATAATAATTAAATATTTTAAAATAATACTAATATTTATTAAAAAAAGCGTAATAAAATAAATTAAATTAATATTAACTATAATTATTAATATAATACTAGTTACTTTTTTGTTTTATACTAAATTATTTTATTATTTAATATTATAATTTTTATTATTTTTTTTAAAATAGTTTTTTATAATACAATTAAAAAATATAAAAATATAAATATAGTTTTTTTATAAATAATAAAGTTTAAATACTTATAAATATATTACTTTTAATAAATTAAATATATTTAATATATTAGTTAAATTATAATATAAGTTTAATATAATATATATTAATTTTAAAATATTAGTTTTTAATATATTAACTATATTTTTTAAATTAATATTAATATTAAATATATAATATTTTTTTATTTTATTACGTATATATAATTAGAAATTATATATTATTATTGTTGGTACACTAGTATTGGTTGTATGTAATGTACAATACCCTTTCGTACTACTGTTTAGCCAAGCTTTAGGCTTGGCTATACAAGCGGTACTTGCCGGCAGAATTCCCTTCTTAAAAGGAGAATTCTGCGTGCGAAGGTTCCACCTTCGTACTTAGAAAGTAAATAAATCGATAAACAAAAGTCATTTATTTCACCCTGTTTTTGTGTGTTTTACCTTCGTACAATATTGTACATAGCTTACCAACAATTATTATTAATAATTTTTTTTTATTAGTAGTAAAATATAGCAAAAATAAGTTTATAATATTACTAAAAATAATAAAACTTAAGTTAATTATTTAAAATATAAGTTTTATTATAAATATAAACTTTTTATATATTAAAGTAATATTATTAAATATATATTTATATTTTTTATTAAAATATTATTTATAAAGTTTTAATTTATAAACGTTTAAATAAAAAAAAAGGAATAGTTTTAGTTATTATTTATTAATTAGTTAAACTACTATTATTTAGCAAATAATTAAAACTAAAAAACTAAACTATAATTTTTTTTTAAAATTACTAATATAAAAATAAAGCCTTATTTACTAGTAAATTACTATAAGTAAATAAAATTTTGCTATATTTATTATACTTTGTTTTAATTTTTAAATAAATAGCTTAATAAAAACTTAGAATTTAAAAGTGAATTTTCTAGTAATATTTTTAAAAAATGTTTAAAATTAAAATCTATTAAGTATAAAATAGTATTAATATATATTAAAGTTAAAATATTAGTATTATTATTATTATTATTAGGTAATATAAGTAGTTTTTAATAAAGTTTTACTATAGTATTTAAATATTATAGTTTTTTTTAAAATTTAATAGTAATAAAAAAAAATTTAATTATTACTATATAAAAAGTGCTTTTATTAATTTTATTTTATTATTTGTAAAACAATAAAAAAAATAAAGTTAATATATTATAAATTATATATATATTAGTTAATATAATACGTATTATAATAAAACTTATTATTTATAAAAAAGTAATACTTTAAAAATACTTTAAAAAATAATAATAATATAATATTATAATTTAAAAATTATACTAAATATTTTAGTAATTAATATTAAAAACCCTTAATATTTAATTAACTTTTATTTTTTTTATTTTTATAACTTTTTATTTTAAAATTTTTTAAATTAAAACTTTTTTAATTAAATAAAACTATTTTAATATATTATAACTTTTTTTATATATAATATTATATAAGTTTTAATTATTATAGTTATTATAATTATTAAAGTATTATAAAAGTAAATAAATTAGTAAAGCTTATATTTTTTTTTTTTAGCTTTTATTTTTAAAATAAATAAGAATTTAAATATATAAAAAGTAAAATTCGGATTTTTATTAAAAATAAAAGGAATAATAACAGTAGTTATAAAAAAAATAAAGAAAACTAAGTATATTAATTAATAAAAACTAAATATAATATATTTAAATTTTTATTAATTTAAAATAAATAGCATTATATATTTAAATTTTTAATAATTTAAATATAAACTATTATAATACTTATTTATATAAAATATATTATTATTTTAATTTATAAACTATATTATTTATATATTTAATAATATTATATATTTAAATTTTTAATAATTTAGAATTTAAGTTATTATAACTTTTATATACTTTTACTATTTAAATAATAAAATATAAACTTATTATTTATTTATTTACTTATAAAAATCATATTATTACTTTGGTTTATAAACTATATTACTTATTTAACTTTATATATATTATTAAAACTAAGTGTTTTAATTAAGTTAATTAATAACACGGCGAATATATTATTAAAACTAAGTGTTTTAATTAAGTATATTAATAAAACGGCGGATATACTATTAAACTAAGCGTTTTAATTAGGTATATTAATAAAATAACGGATATATTGTTAAAACTAAGCGTTTTAATTAAGTATATTAATAAAACGGCGGATATACTACTAAAACTAAGCGTTTTAATTAGGTGTATTAAAAGAATAGCAAATATATTTACGTAACTAAATATTTTTATTAAGTATATTAATATAATAGTAAAACTAGTAAAAATATACTTATATAACCGGACGTTTTTATTAAGTGTATTAATAAATTAGCATAACTAATAAAAATTCTTTTATAAAACCGTTAGTTTTTATTAAGTATATTAATATAATAGTAAAACTAATAAAAATATACTTATATAACTAAACGTTTTTATTAAATGTATTAGTGTAACGGCGGAACCAATAAAAATATATACACGTAATAAAGCGTTTTAATTAAATATATTAGCATATAATATAATAATCCAAAAAAAATTTCACTAAATTAAAAATAAAACCATTGTAATTTTTAACTTAGTACTATTATAAACATACTAAAATAAATTAAAAATAAATTAAAAATAAATTAAATAATTATTTATATTTACTTTTTATTTACGTATAATATTGTACTTTTTTAGTTATACAATATTAATTAGTATTTTTAACTAAAAAACATAAATTAGCAAAATAAAAACGGAATTTTAATTTAGTTATACTTTAATTATAAGTTTTTATATAAACTATATATTTTATATTATATTTTAGTTTTTTTAATAATAAATTAACAAAAAAAAAAATTTAATTACTTTTTTTGTATTTTAATTTAGCTTTTATATAAAAGTTTAATTAATAATACGCAATTATACTACTTTTAATTTCAATTATATAAATTGTATAAAAGTTTGTTTAACAATTAAAAAAAAAACCTTTTTTTATTTGTTATAATGTTAAATAATAGCTATTTGTATAATAATTATTAAAAACAAATATATAAAAATACGAAACTTTTTAAAAAATAGCTTTTAGTTTTTTTTATTAACTTTTTATACAAATTTATAATAAAGAAAATTTTAAAATTTATTAACATTTTTTTAACTGCTATACAAAAAATAATTAAACTTTATATATATAATAATATTTTATATAACCTTTATATAGCAACTTTAAAAAAAATTAATATATAAACTGTATATTTTTATATTAAATATAACTAAAGTTTATATAAACTAAAAATTTTTTAAAAGTTTTTAATTAAAATATAAACGTTTTAATATATTAATAATAAAATTATTATTAAAATTTATAATACATTTTATATAAAAAGTATTTTAAATTAAAAGCTTATATAACGCTGAAAAAAAAACTATATTATATAACTTATAAAAAGTAATTTTATTTTAATGTATAAACTTTAACTTTTTATATAGAAATCCTAAATATATTTTGTTTTTTTTAAAAAAAAAAAAGGATTATATAATTATTAACCTTTTTTATTTTAAACTAATAATTTTTAAACTAAAATTAAAACTTACTTATATAATAAAAAAGCTTTATTATATTTACTTTTAAAATTAAATTAAAGTTTTAAAAAAACTTTTATATATAAAGTTAAAAAAAGCTTTTTATTTAAAAGAATATACTTTTATATAATAATAAAAAATTAAAAGTATATTTTTAAAAAATATTTCTTTTTATTAAATATTATTTATTTTTTATACTAATTAATAACTTTATTATATAATTTAAAAATATATTATATTTTTAATATATAATAAAATACTTAGTTTTTTAATACTTTTTATAAACTTTTAAATAAT
>MU281542.1:0-17264 GCA_022385595.1 Xylaria palmicola
CCCTAACCCTAACCCTAACCCTAACCCTAACCCTAACCCTAACCCTAACCCTAACCCTAACCCTAACCCTAACCCTAACCCTAACCCTAACCCTAGATTCTTCCTTTACTGTACGGAATAAAGTATAATGTAGCTAGTCTAAAATAAAATCCGTAATTTCCGTAGCTCTTAAAACCAGCTGGACAAATTTGTCCTAAATTGTAAAACTAGTTAAATATTTATTAATACTGTTAATAAGAAAAGTAAAGTAAATACTATAGCAAAGCAACTAAGTTGTAATCGTAGCTTAGGAAGAACTATTTAGTTATAAAGCGCGAACGAACTAGTTTATTTTTTCTTATATAACGTTTTCTTTGAGTTAGATTTGATTACTAAGGTAAATAATATTGTAAGCCTAGTATAACGTTCATTAAGCTACTGGCCTATATTTTACCGTTAGAACATTAATTAAGCTAAAAAGAGCTACTAGTAACCCTTTTAATGTAATAAGGGTAATGCACTTTGTATCCTAAACTTGGTTAACAAACTCGCCGTAAATTATGGCCTCCTTCTTTGCTTTACAGGTAGCTAGACCGCTTATAGCCTTATTAATTAAAGAAAGTAATTTAATATTAAGCAGTTAGTATAAGCTTTGCGATAAACCCTTAGGCTAAAAAGCACTTAAAAAACTTTTTATTATTTTTAGTATGACTTCTTTTTCGTACAAAATACGTTTGGTTAGATACTAGATAACTTGAACCTAAGGAAGTTCCAATTTAGGCTTTTAAGTTAAAAACGTAGTAAAAGAAGACATAGTAAAAGAAGATATAGTGAAAAGCGATTTAAGCTTTGAAAAGGGGTAAAGTCGGGCTTTGGTCAAAAAGTCAAAAGCTTAAGTGGAAATAATAGGAGTTGGGCAAGTGTAAATAAGATTAACAAAAAAAGCGGCAGCAACCCTTTAAATATACTTGAACTACTACTATAGTAAGGAATACTACGTACTTTTAAACCAGTTTATAGTTCTTTTGCCATTTGTTATCTAGGAATCCGCCTTGTTATTAAGGACATAAACTTAATAACTAAGTTTTAAGGGTTACAGCTAGTATAGCTATATATTTCCTAGTTAAAAATGGCTTAAGTTATTAATAGCGGTTTTTCTTCCGTTCTATAAACCAGCATATATTATAAAATAATCTAGAATATTCAAACGAATTATGATAATTAATGCCGGCACCCCTTAATTCATACCTATACTAAGGCTTTTTATTGTTTAGCCTACTTTTTCAAGCATTTTCCATGCTTGTAACGCATGATGTCTTTAGAAGGGCTTTTTTGACTAACGTATATTAACTGAGAAAGTCCTTAACAAATTACAAGGCCAAAGCTGCACATTACGCAGGAAATATAATAGGCTAGCTCGCGGCACTACGGCTATTCGCTTTAGGTTTACCTTTTCTTTTGCAGCTTGGTAGAGCTACTAAGAGGCGACTATTATATGCTTATACGAGTTTTATATTATTTTATACTTTGTAATAACGTGTTTGCGCCCCTTAACTACTATGTTATACTTATAGGGGAGATGAGGGCGGTGAGGGGTTATAAAATTCGAATAACTTAGGGGTTAAAACGAAGACTTTTTAAAAGGAGCGGTAAAAGCAAGAAGATAATAGGTTGGTTATTTGTATGTTGGTTTAAAAGATTAATAGTGTCACCCTATATAGTGGGTGAAGATAAAGCGACGATAGGGCGGGGAGGAGATTCGGGGGAGTGGAACCGACTTTTTAGAAAGTTGGTTTGGCTGAGAGGACGATAAACTGGCGATGGACTATTAGTTTAAAAGAAGTAGACGGAATATTTTCTTTAATAGTTAGTAAAGGTTAGAAGCTTATAAACAATAGAGGCTAAGTTTGGGGGATTAGAAGTGATTTCCTTAAAAGTTGGCACGGCCGAAAAAATGACATACTGGCAATGAATGTCATATACTTACTTATTTACTAAATGAAAGGAGTTATAACAGTTTAAATACTGTGGCAGTATTGTCTTATAATCCTTATACACTTAGGTACTTGCTAACCTAAACTTAAAATACTGCTTTTTGCCGCTGAGTTTTGTTATATGCCCGGGTATTATTTTAATAAGTAAAAACTACTTTTAAAACTCGTTAATCTTTTAAGCTTAGGTTTAAATACTAGGCTTATATTTGTTGGGTTACTATTATAGAAATAGTCGTGGTATTACAAAGATATACAATAGTTGTTAGAACATTAGTCCCAATTAATCAATTCTAAAGACTGGATGGATGTTTAGGTATAAGAAACCTTTAGTTATTCTTTTTTTTATATATACCGACCGTACTAAAATACTTGAATATTTCCCAGTATTTATAGTTAGTTTTACCCTTTTTAAAACACCTTTTAAAAGCACGAAAATGCAGAATTTTGCGAAAATTGTTGCCCGGTTAATGGTTTATATAAGGTTTCATAATGGTATTGTATATAAATTTAGCGAACTTTGGGATAAGCTATATATACTTATAGTGTGTTTTATTAAGCTTTATAATTTAAACTATAAGAAAAAGATTGGTTTTCCCGGCTTAACTTAAAGAAAAGTACGTTTTTTTTAAAATAAACTACTAAATAGTATATTGCTAAACATTATATAAGTAGTAAAAAAAGAATTTGAAAGGAGTTTAATAGTAGTTATATTATATATATCCTTTTACTATTTGTAAATTTATAAAGAACTTACTTAAACTTATATAAATATGTAATAACTTTATAAAATCCGCTTATATTCCCAGCTAAAGATGAGAGTTTTTATATATAAACTGCTTTTAATTGAATAAGTTCGAAGAACTAAATAACCATTTATTTTAAATAGCGTTAAATAAGCTTTATATAACCGGTGTTTAACTTTTTCCCTACTAAATGTAAATAAGAACTCTTTTATTTTTAAGCATGGCTATAGCGGCGGCATTAAAGGAATAATAAGCAAAATGGCGGTTTTAAAATAGCTAGGCAGGGCTTCTAAATAAACAATTAGTTATTAGAGGATCCGGCGTGTTTAGACCCGCTGGTTAAAAGTTTTTTGCTAGCTAAAAGTTTTTTACTAACTAAGTATTTTCTGCTAGCTAAACATTTTCTACTAGCTAAAAGTTTTTTGCTAGCTAAGCATTTTTTACTAGTTAAACATTTTTTACTAACTAAAAGTTTTCTATTAACTAAGTATTTTCTGCTGGCTAAACATTTTTTGCTAGTTAAGACTTTTTTGCTAACTAAACATTTTCTGCTGGCCAAAACTTTTCTTACGTATAATCTTTGCTAAAAGAGTGACAAGGTACTTAAAAGCTATATAAGCAAGAATTAAAAGCAAATATAACTTACTTTTTCTTTATTAAAAATATATTATATTAAAATCCTGATAAAAAGACTTTAAAATAACCAACTTGTAATGTTATAAAGCTTATACACAAACTTATTAGACTTACTTACGCTTTTTATTCCTTTTCCAGCTATACTTCAAATACCTAATCAATTGACTATAATTAATAAAGCTACTTTTAAAAGGTTTACTTTAAAAAAGAACACTCCTAACGCAACTCCAGGGACCACGTTAGGAGCCGCTTAAAGAAAGAACTTTTTTTGTATGAAGAACCCTCCTAAAGCAGTCTTAGCCAACCCAATCAAAAGAGTGACTTAGTTTTTGGCTTCGAACACTTATATTGTTACTTTTCCAATCCTTAACCCAATATCTCGTCCTTAGAACTAGTTTAATTAAATCGGAGTCACTAACTAGCTAAAAGGCCTTAAACGAATGTTCAAGTCTTACCATTTTCTTAAGGGTAATTAGGTTGATCAGTTACTTTAGTTCACAAAAACCATTATTAAAAAAGACATTGTTCAGCACATCTTGGGATTTTACACTAATTAGGCCACTACTGTAAAGCTACTAAAGAAAGAGTATAAGGGACTACAAAGGTATATTAAGCTTTACGTACCGGAGCAGCGTTTAAAAATATAAAAGACTGTATTCAAGGGTTACTTAAGCTTACGATCCATATTAAAAAGTCTTCGTAGGATACTTTAATTACTGGAATAATGAATACGGGAGCTCAATCGTGTTTTATTACCTTAAATTATGTACTTCAAAATAATATACTTATATTGGAAATAAAGGTAATTTGGGGAAGGTACTTTAAGGACTTTGAAACCCTAAAAAGACCTTGCCTAGGCGTAATTATTCAGCCTATATAAATTGCAAGGAAGTATGTTTATTAAGTATTTATATACGTTATTCTAAACAAAAAAACTACTTTACTACTTTTATTAGGAATAAATTTCCTAGCTTTTACTAATTATATGTTTTACTTTAAGAATAATGTTTTAATAATAATACTTATAATTGAGAACACCTGGATTATTGCACTAGTTACTGTACTAATTACTTTATGGCCTTATAGTGAAACGGTTATTAAGGCGACGGAAAACTAATGGCTATTTATGTACGAGAAAGTGGTATAAACGGCGAAATATTGCTTTTACTTAATTAAAGAATTCCTTTATTACTGTGTACTACAAGAATTACTATTAGAACTGCTTGTAACTTTGATAAGTAAGCCTATAAAGAAAAGAAGTACAATAGTAACTAATAAACTAATAAATATAGCTTTTTTGCTGTATTGCTTAAACGCGGAGAGAAAATTATAATTGCTTTTACGAGTTCAATTTGGGGCAAAGTAAGGATAGTATTTTTAGTACTAGTTTTACATATTTTATATTAGTGTTCGTTTATTTATGGTATTTATTTAAAAGCTTAGGTATGTTTGTTTACAGCGTTTTTGCCGGTTCCCAGGTTTGCTTATTATATTCCAATCATTTGACTTTGTAATAAAAGCGTGGCTTATTATTCTTAGGATGTTTTATTGTTGCATGCAAAACCATTTTGTTAGTAATAAATTGCTTAGTGCTTTTCTTTATAAATCCGCCTAATTTGGGTTAAAGTTGATTTAATGTATTGGGAATTATAGGAATTAGATTTTTTATAGACTAAAGACCTTTTTAATGGGGAATAGGCTAGCTTTACAGAAATTAAACTTGGTTTTATAATTAAAGTAATAACTTAGGTGCCTTAGTTTAGCTAGTTTAACGTAGACTATATTTTTGTTTGTTAGGACTAATGGACTATAATGTTGTTTATTATAAAATACTTTTATTTTAGCTTGCGTAAAAACAGTAGTATTCGTTGCTTTTTAAATTAAGGTTATTATTTCTAATAGCAGTTTTATAGCGGATATGTTATAAGGGTTTTAAGTTGTTAGATATTTTTTGTATTATTTTTTACTATTTACTTTTATGCCGCAACCCAAGTTTTATCCTATTTGAATTCCTTATATACTGCTTGGTTATTTCTAAGTTAAAAGCTACTAATTAATTTTTCTTGCTGGTTACTATTTGTAAACGCTACGTTAATATTAATTTAGGCGTTGGGCTTTTAAACCTTAATAACCCCTAAGTTTTAAGTCGCTTTAGTATCCAAGTATTAATCAAAGTTTTACCTACGGCTTAAAGATATAATCTATTTTTACCCATTATTATATAAGGGAGAATAGAATATGGAACGCGTTTAAGTTTCGGACCGCATAAAGAAATTAAACTATAGCTTTGGGTATTTATTAATTAGAATTCCTAAATTCGTTAATAGAATTATGGTTAGCTAGCTATATTAATAAAAAGATTTCCTCTAAACGAGACTTAAGATATGATCAACCTATTGGGAGCTTTGGAACCCGCTGTATAAATCAGCTTTTAAATATATTTATTTATTTTATTTCATTATTTTATTTCACTAAAAAAGAAGAATTTAGAAAACAGCAGCAAAAAAGGGAAGAGAAACGAGCAATAATCAATTGGAAAGAAGTTAACAATACTTAAAAAAAGCTACAATTAAATAATAAGGCTACTTGGAATGCCTAGATAATATAAAAAGTCCTTCTCCTTATTAAACACTTAGTAACGGCTAATTAAGCGTCAATATCTATCCATAAAGACAGTTTTGGGAGGTTAGTACTAGCGAATGCGATTAGATGAGCGGAATTTAGTATAAACTTTGTTAGACTATTAGCTGGGGTAATGTCCTCCTTGTAGTTCCCGGTACCAACCTTATAGGGAACGTAGTGCCCAAAAAAGCTATTGTAATTGCAATCCAAGGCGACCAAGTACATGTAGTTGCCATATGAACTATTGCTTAGTCCTGTTGCTGATCGGCACAAAAAGAACGGTCCCATGCCTGCACGCTTTATTATATTAGATTGGAAGATTCGATGAATACAATGCTTGTAAGGAACTGGGTTAGTAGTCCCAACCATTTGAATAAGATACGTTTAAATGCGAGCAGGGCGGACAAGGAAAGCGGAGATATATTCGCCGGTTGGTCTTCCATTGCGCAGCTTAACATATACAGGACTACGTGGCCTCTTTAGTATGCTTTCAAGATCTTTAGGTTAATAGTTTAACACTAGGAAAATGTTTTTATATATATCCTACATAACGTATCGATCTGCAGCAATGCTGTTCAAAGCATAGATCCGAAAATACCTAAGTACTTGATTAGGCAGTTAGCATTCATATATAGCAAACTATAGAAAGGCAGTAAGGAAGTGTTTAACTTACTTGCTTATGCTAGTTAGTAAAGAATTAAACTTTTGAATTCCTTTTTAAGCTCGATAATGCCTAAATTGCCCTAAGCTTAACAGTAGTATAGAACTGCGAAGGGGGATAAGCAGCACTAATAACCATAGCAAGCTAAGGGAAACAAGTCCGGTATGTAATAGCTGGGCAATTGGACGGAAGCGCCGAAACACCAGGTCGAGCATTATAACACGGACCGACCGAGGAGACGACTAATATCTCTTAAACAACAGACCAATTAACCTGATTAGTAAGGCGTGTACCTATAGCCGACACTAACTCGGCAGGCTTACTAAAATGAGCTGGGTCTCTGTCGTCTGCCTTAATGCTTTTAAATACTTTATTAAAAGTCTGCACATAGGGCCTAGGCATTATCTAGCTTGGAGAAAAGCTTTATCGCTGCGGGTTCCGTTGAGCAGTACTATAATTAGGCAGATTCTAATATATAGGATTAGAGTTAAAGCATAGTTTATTGGAAGGAAAAGGGACTTTAAAACCATGTTTATTAAAAATACCTGCCCATTAATACGCAGCTTTAACTTTAAGTCTAATAAATTGGGCTATAGCTGCTTAAACAGCAAAGCGCTGGTTTGCCACCTTGCCGAACAAATTAAACGGAATCTTGTACTCCGAATGACCTTTGCAAAGGACATAACTATAAGAACAATTGGCAAAACGCTAAAAAGCTGTTGTACTCTCCTTTTTAAAGAGCGCCCGTTTAAACTCACCGGATCTTTTGTTTTAATTAGCAGATATTATAAATAGCTGTAATAGCTAAAAGTACTAATACAAAGGAGAAGAAAAAAGAAGGAGATTAGTTTCGCTTTGTATTAACTAATAAGAGACTAAACTACGTATTGTTATTATATAAAGGAAGTGCAAGAAAAGGAAAAGGGTAAAAAAGGTTATAAAAAAGAAGCAAAGCAGCCGAAAAGGTCGGGACGAAAAAATAACTTAATTACTTATTACGCAAGTGTTTATAATTAATTAATCTTTAAACCTGCGTACCTTTCTTTTAAAAAGGCAACTTGGCTAGCTAATTAGATTACATAGAAAACCAGTACTTTATATATTACTTTTGAAAGTAATAACTTTTTATATACACTTGTACTTTTATATACTTTTATAATACTGCAGTTTAATTAACTATATAAGGTACCTACTAGCTAAAACAAACTAATTATAAAGTCAACTTGCTAAAGAAAGTCTATTAATTTTACTTACTTATACTAGCTGCCTATAACTCTCTCCTTTTACAATAGGCAACCACGCTCCGCTCCAGTATATTACACTTTTATACTACGGAAAACACTATATACACAATTTCTTTTCTCTTTCTTATACGCACGTAGCAGAGTTCTTTTCTTTTCTTACGTTTATTATTTTCCGAACTGCATTATCTAAAAGAACTTTTTATTGCGGGCCCTACAGTAATACGTTTGATTAGAAGCAATCCACTTATTTTTCCGAAGCAACACTAGCCAAGTATAAACTTCCAGTATAGTTGTCTACGCATCCATTACAAAACACCGATTGATTAAAAGACCCATCTTATAACCAGCCGACCTATGTTTGTAAAAGAAAAAGAGTGTGTTGCTTAAGATCATTGGGTATTTAATATCTATATTTAAGATTGATTAATTGTGAATTTGGGAATCCGCGGAATTTGAACTAACTACCTGAGTCACCTTAGCACTGCTACTGCCCAAACTGAGTCAACAAACTTTACCAACTATCTACATATATTAATCATTGCAAAACAAAGGCGGCAGCGATCACTATAGCTCCGCCTCCGCCCCAGAAGGCCATTATCATTGGCGTCCAGCCCCTACTTGAATACTTACATGGTAAGACTGCTAATCAGTTCACCAGCCTTCTTATGCCAGAGTCGTCCTCCCCTTGGAAAAACCTGGAAGTATATGGGAAAGGCGACCTATATCGTAAAGAGATCCAAGACCAGTTTAACGACCGTGTTATTCACAAAAGCATTAATGAACGGAAATGGAAAGGCGTAGTCATCCCTGGCTTGCTCACAACCCTCCGCAAGTTCCCTTAAAGGGAATGGCTGGCCACCTCCGACATTTCAGCTTTTACAGTTATAATTATCAACAGCTTTGTTGCCGAATAGGACATATTACGCGAAACGACTTATAGGTACGTATTTGGGAATATCTATGTTGAACCCGTAGTTACGACCGCTAGAAAGCTCCAATCAGTAGTCACCGCGGGCGTTACTAGCAATGTCCAAGCCATGATATTGGGAGCTAAACGACCGATCGGCAAAAGTAAGCAGCCTAATCACTAGCTATTTCTCCTATACTGCCCTAGGAAAGAGACGCTTTACATTATTAACTCGCTTAGCCATATTATTAATGCTAAGACGTATAAACCGATAACAAAGGTTTTCCATAATAGTTGGGCTTTTGCAACCCAAGGTAAAAAGCGTTTTAAGCAGCATAAAAGAACCGTAATTCTCCCCATAATTCAACAGACTAATGCGTAGTTATACGGATACCTATATGCTATCAATCTCATATTCATGTTTCAAGAACCAAAAGCTTTAATAGACATTATAAATGGCAACGGCATACAAAAAGACGGGATTGTGGTTATGTACAATCATTTCCTTATAGTGATCAAAGCAGCCCGGCTTTATCTGCATGTTTAGCCAGCCCTTCGATAAGCTAGGAGCACCCCTTTAAAAGCAATTCAAGAGATCACGGACTTTAATAACGTGGTTGAAGTACCTACCCCGAAGGCGGGTAATAAACCGGAACGACAGCATAAACCTCCTGCTAGACCTAAGCTTAGTGCCCTATATTATAAAAGACTCCGACACCGTAAACTTATAGTCAGCAATGGGCCCAAAGTCGACAAACTCATTAAAGGGATTCACAGTATATATAATGCAGCTTTGGACTCCAAACCCTTTACATTAGTTTGTGCCGCGCAACACAGGGTAAGCATCTCGGCAGATACCCCGACTACTGATAATAGCCGATCAGAGGATTTACATATAGTCGGCCGGCCAAAGCTTAGTGGTTTTTAAGATCACGACTAGCTTAAAAGGAAATGGGGCGCCCGTTATCTAAACGTAATGATTAGGTATATAAACGAAGAATAGGCAGAAAGCAAGGATATTTATACCTTGATAAGAATGATTACCTATAGTTATCCCAGTATTTACGTAGATAAGGAATACGGGTCGTTCTTTATTCACCAAGCGTTTTTAAGTGGTATGGTTTAGGCAATTAAAAGAAAGGTCCAATAGATCTTGCTTAGGGGATACTAATTATACGAACCTAGCGACAATAATGAGAACTACTTTTATTTAATTATTTTAAATATTGCTACGTTGTAGGCATACTTCTTCGACCCTGCTAATTATATAGAGGGAGAGCATATAAAGCATATAAAAACCGAGCTGAGTAATGCTGTTTGCTTAATTAAGGTAGCTTGGTTAACGCAAATTAGTAATGAAGTCCCGCTTATTGAGAAATTCTATATTATAAAAGGGTACGAACAAGTTAACCTCTGGAGCTGCGGTTTTAATTACGCCCTATATGTATTTTGTTTTTTTAGATTCCTGGCCTAAATACTTGAGGACCTTGGGAATGCCGTGGAACATAAGTCCCCTGGTACCCGTGCCTAACGTTTAGTATTAGCTTTGGAATAATGGACAGGAATCCGTATTGGTGCCAAATATAGTCAGGTTGAAAAGATGCTTTTGGCAGGTAGTATAATGTTCGTCAATCAAAACAGATCGCTAGAAAAGTCGTTGCTGAAATCCGCACGCCCTGCAACGCCACTACTAAAGAAGAGCAACTAGTACATCGCTATTCCTGCGAAGCCTAAAGGGGCTATTGATCAGCTTGTACAGAGTATGTCGGAGTCGTTGCTTGATGATTAGGAAGAGCTACAGACGGCCCAGTCACAACGGACTCGGTATGCCATGTTGCCCTTTTCGCCCACTACCCCAACACCTTGAGTACCGTCCTGGTCTGTACAGCGAGGAGCAATGTTACCGCTTAGAAATCCCGTGCCTTCGTTTACACGAGCAAGTACCTATAGGGATATTCTTGACCTGACGCGGGACGCGTTACCTAAAGTTGGACAGCGCCGACTGGAATATTATATGCAGTACTAGGGTGGTCAGCCCTTTGGCGTTACGTGGGAAGGTGACGATTATAAAGAAGCCGCGTACCGACCGATCCCCAGATTCCCGCGGGGATGGACTGGCTAGGACAACTACGAAGCCCAGATACATGCGGTAGACGAAGCACGCTCGGGCCCTCGGCCTGATCAAAGAGAACGCCGTCGCCAGTTAAGCTAACGGCTGAGCAGAAGGGCTAAGGTAATAGATTTGACCTCTAATACCAGATCGCAACGTAGGGTTCCCCGCTCAGCTGGTCAGAAGAAGTAAGGAGTTTACGTTTATTTGTATAAGTAGATAGTTTAGGGAAGGCGTTTAGTTCTGCGTTATATTTAGTTGATCAGCTATTACATAGCTAAGGGCAGCTTTGTAATAGCTAGGGAACATTGCGACGGGGCCAGTGTGGCCGCAGGGGTAATTTGGCATGTATGCAGGAGATATTGTTGCTTTGTTTTTACAGTATAAAAGGTCGCATTTCAACGTTTTACTTTTACTAGACAGACACGGGCACCACGGCCTTTGACACACATTGAGAATACACCTTTATTTCGTTCTTTTCACTCTTGACGACGGAGCCTCCGACTTTCAGACGTGACCTACGATCCTAGTTACTTGGACTGGCTGTACTGGCCAGGCTAATCACCCACTTTACGTCGTCTTTTGACCTGTATGTCTCACAATAGTTGAGATATGTAGTGTTGCGTGGTTTTGTTCTCCGAGAGTGCTAGCACTTTCTCGGTACCAAATAAGATTATATCTGTAAGCGCTCCCTGGTTGCCTTAGGCAACTAGGGTACAGGTGGCTAGTTTGTGTGGCTGTGATTGGCGGTAGCGCAGGGGGCTTCAGGTAATGGGACGTCGCGTGGGCAATACAATACGGCCGGGAGGCCGTAGGTAATGGAGTGCAGCGCCCCACGCACGTATATTTATATGCAGCCCAGCTGCGAGCCATTCTCTCTTTTTTTTTTTATATTATTGCGGATGTACGCAATAAACAACAACCTAATCTATACGCTTGTAATTACTTAAGACTATTGTAAAGCCGTATTTCACAATATCCCTTATATTTAACATTTGTGATCTTAATATTGTTTATACCGAAGAGCAAGGGATAGGAAGCGAAAAGATGCTTAGTTAAAACAAATATAATTGTTTTTCTCGTGTGACTCTCTGTTTGCTTAGGATTAGGAGAGTTTTTAATCGTACAGGTTTACTAGCGGAGTTTGCTACTCTTTATAAAATACTAACAAAGTATAAGTTTAAAATGTATTAATAAACTTCTTGTTGTTTTTATAGCTTATAACTAGTCTATGTTTTTGATTTATTGCTCCTTTTTTGCTTTTTTATTGCTTACGTAATGTCCGCGAGGTTATTTGTCACGATGGGAAGTATCTTAGGTCAGGTACAACAGTAGTTCTGGTGTATTGTCATAGTAGGAGAAAGACACGACTAAAGCTTGAAGTAGAAGTGAAAGTGGTACGATCCATGTGCGGGACGAGTACCTCTTATAGTACATGTAGTATGGGAGTGTGGTACACTCCATGAGTGGTGATCATGACATTATCCTTAGGGGTTAGCATATTACTAAGGCCCCCACAGCGGTTCAGTAAAGGACATAACCGTCGCTTACCCCTTATTGAAGGCGCCGAGTTATGTTACGATTCCCCGTACTGCGCGCTGTAGGCCTATAGCGCTTCCGTCTTAAGAAAGTTCTTTATAGGCTCCCATGTCGGTTTCTCAAAGTACGTCCATTTGACAAGTACTTGGTGGCCTCTTCCTTGCTTCCTAGTCCTTAGAATCTTCTCAAACTCCTATTTAGCTTCTTCTTCTTTTATTAGCGCTAGGGGTTGGACGTTATCGTCCGTTAGCTTGATAAGGGTATTTTTAGGTATAAAATGTGGTCCGGCTACTCCGCCTCGCCTTAGAGAGGGACTTCTCCTAACTGGGTAGGTATCTTATGGGTCTTTAGTTGTACAGTCTTTACGCCTGTATATCGCGCAGGAGTCCCAAGTAAATTATACCTAGAAAGTTATTATTTTGCCCACCGTCACACGTTTGAGAACTGCATTCTTAAGAGGCCATTCCTCGAACACTGCTTTACGGTTAATAGATTTTTAAGAGGATGGCAAGTTAAGGATGCTATGCCGGTTGGAACGCTTTTGGCGTGAGGCTGACGTTTGAACTGGCTGTAAGCGGGAGGCAGTGTTGTCTAAGTAAAAATGCCGTTGAGTGGGTGGTCTAAGTATAGTTAGCTTAGTAAAAGAGTTCTCTTTACAGCGCTTGGAGGGTGGCTGGCAAGTGTCGTTGCTGTCCTCGTTCTCCATTCTTGTACTATTGTCTTAACAATGGGCTAGACAGCGTTGAAAGCTCTGACCTAACTGCGGTTTAGCCGGCGGCTCAACATTAAATGGATGCTTATTCAATTTCCGACGTTTGGATGCAAAGGGTTGTACAATATCTTCCTTATTAACGTCCTTATCCTGCGTTTCCGTATAACTGTTATAAGATTAAGCGAAGGGCTTATTACCGCGAGTTTTATTGTGATTATTACTAATGGCGGAAGAGCGGTTGTCGGTCCTAACATTAGCGCGGTTAGAACCCTACGATAGGAGTTTTTCGGCCAAAGACGGCTCTGCCCCGTCCTTTCCCCGCGCGCGCCAATGTTACTGGAGGTGCTGGATTGCCACAATTGTATTAGGTTGTAGGCCGCCTAAGTTATTGCTCTTATTATCCGGCAGTATTAGTATACTTGTTTGACCCTTTTGTGCTTATAGCGGCACATTAGAACCCTTCTCATTCTAGTCTCTATTATCTAGAACTGGAGGATAACAGTATTTTGGGTCGCTCGTTTGATTGCTGTTGCCCTAGTAACGGCGCTGAGAGAGGTAGTGGCCGTCAGGCCTCTGCTGTGTTCCGCCCTTATAGTTAGGGGCGGCGCTGCCTAGACTTTGGGGCCGACGGACCGAGTTAAGGATAAGCTCTAGATAATTAGGACCTACAGCTTTACATGTGCTCTCCTTGGTACGTTTAGCTAGCTTCCGGCGTTTTAGCGCTGCAAGTAAAAAGGGGTGCCTCTTGTCCCACATAGCGTTATCGGTGGGGTTAGGGCGCATTGCGCCGTTTTGATTAGGATTCTTTTTACCTAACTGCGTAGAGGGCCGAGAATTGTACTGCAATCCATGGTTATGCGGTCTAGCCTTATCTTTAAAAAAAGCACTAGTAGTCTTTAGAAAGGTAGTATCGCATACAAAGCCCTTATAAGCAGGTGCCCGCCCTTGCTTACGCATAATACTGCTTGCCAGGCCTAGTTAGCTTAGCTTCGGTTATAGAGCCCCGGGTAAGGCAAATAATAGCTTTAGCTATTATTAGCTTAATCTAGGCTTATAGTTAGAGTTGCTTCCACCGGTGACTAAAGGCTTTTTTGTATTGCTGTTGCTATTGGAACTAGGAGTAGCGTTAACACCTTTGCCTGCTTAGGCGTGTTAGCATTATGGTCCACCTAAAGGCTAGAAACTTAAGCACATACCTGCACTGGTAACACTGCCAGTTTCGGCCTATTGGCAGGATTAGCTATTATTAAAATTATTGTTATTAGACTCGTTATCCCTGGAGATCCCGACTACCTTGTCCTGTTATAAACCGCTTGCTTTTTGCGGGGGAGGCGGAGGGGGAGGCGGCAAAGTTAAAGGGGCCTTAGGAACAGTTATAAAAGTGCCCTAATTCCGAGTACTACAGCTTATAAGCTTAGGCTTTACTGCTAGAAAAGGAGTGTAAAAAATCTGGCTGTTAAGGTAAACTCTTGCTATCGCGCCAATAATAGTACAGTAGTATTGAATTACAGAAGATACTAAAGGCTACGGGAAAAAGGATTTACTGGCGTAAAAGCTAACTATTTTTGCACTTCTAAATAGAAGGGAAATCAAGCGAAATATATTTGCGCTATATAGGAAAGGTAGGCGTAACTGCAGTACAGGCAAGGAGCTGGTCCTGCCCCTCAACTCCCTTATCTGCTCTACTAATCCTAACGGCTAACGAGGAACATGCTCCGTTAAAAAATTCCTTATTATAGTTAGCTTGGGACACGAAATGGATTCACAAGTCTTTTGCACCTCTGCCAATCACATAACTACTAAGACAGAAAAAAGATAGCCGGAAAAAAGGGCCTTTATAGGACGTTGTATCGTTACAAATCACAACCCTAACTTGGTGCCGTATAACCCACGGCGTCCCCAAGGGGTGCCTAGGGCGCTTTAGCTATTATGATGTAGAAGCATTGTTTTCCTTGCAATTCTTTCTTACGCCTTTTTATATAAGCTTACCCCTTTTCCTTATCTTATTTCTAATACTACTAATAGCAAAGCGATATTTTACTTATATAAGCGTTGTTTCCGCCTAATAGCTCTTTTCTAGGTCCGTATTTGCCTCGCCGTCTTTTAAGCAAAAGTAGGATTACCCGTTATGCCAAGGGGTCCAAACTCTCTGTTAGTGCCTTAGCTTCCTACAGTGCGATTCGCAAGTTACTAGCAGCGCTAAAAAGGCTATATTATTTTGGAGACTGTGTTGTTCCCTTGCTTGTTCTACTGTCCTCGCTGCGCCGCCCTTCTCTTAGTTTCCGGAACTCATCCCAATTGGACCACTACGCTAAGGCCCCATTGTTGCCTTGGCCTTACTATCCTTGTCCCTTGCAGCTTGAATTGCTGTGCATGAATTAGAAATGGAGAGCAGTCGAATTAGGGCTAGCTAGCCTCTCTTATAACCAGTCTCCTGCATGCCTAGCTACTGTTGTGCTAATAATTGGTCCAACTATGGTTAATAAGGCGTCCATCCTGTACAAAGGTATTTTAAACGAGTTATATTAGGAAGGAGGCCTCTTAGTATCTCTGCATTAATACTATCAACACCTGCGGCATTTTTGTAATTGGCTAGGATAGGCGGGCTGTCCAATTTGCGCTCAGAATCCACTAGGTTGGCCTTATAGACGAAGGGAGGGAACGAATATGACTAGAGAGCAAGGGGACAAAGGAAAGCCGAATTTAAACATTGGGAATTCTTTATAGTGTCGTATTGTGTAGAAAAGTTAGGCGGATTATAATCGCTTAGCGTAAACAAAGCTTAGAGTCAAGTTAAAGTCGTAATTAAAATGGGCGGGAAAACAGTAAGGCCCCTAGTGGCGAGTAGCAAAAGTAAGGCTTAGAAACAATCTGCAATAAGCATTACTAAATAACGTACAGTTCGAACAGGATAAAAGAGGCAAGAGACGAGGGGTGTAGTTAATTTGGCGAAACGAGCAGAGTGCGGTCGACATGGCCGGTGTAATTGAAGAGGCAGGGAACAAGTGATGATGGAGAAGTCGAGGGTATAAGAGAAGGATGTTGGAGATAAGGCCTTTATTTATGCTGCTGCGCGGTGGCCTAATAATAAGGCGGGGCAGTCTAATGCAACGCTAGGCTTGAACGGAAGGGGCGCTAAACCCGGGAAGTACAACAGTGTGTTCTCCTTTACAAAAAAAATAAGCATATTAAAGCACTAAGTTGTACTATTATAAATTAAAATAATTAAGCTTTATAAAACAAACTATAAGTTAAACTAATATTGCTGTATAAAAAACAAACGTTTATAAGTTAGAGAATTATTTACTATACAAAAAAGTTAAAATTGGAAAGCTAAAAAAGCTATTAAAAAATAAATAATTAAAGAAGTATAAGTAAATAATTGTTGTATAAAAAGTAGCACTATACAAAAAAAATGCTGTAGAATTTGTAGTAAACTTGGATATAATGCGCATATATGTTAAAACAAAGTAGAAATGTTTAGTGAAAGCGAATTCGAATAGTACAAATTGATTTTTTATATTATAACGTACCACACGGGTCAGCTGCACACACGGGTCAGCTACGCACTAATTTAGATTTTTATATATACTTTTATTTTTTTTACATTTTTTAATAACTAAATATATTCAACTTGTATAAAGAAAATAATATATAGTTTATATTACAAACTTTATAGCAAAACTAAAAACTTTTTATTTAAAGTACTACAAAAATATATAATATTTTTAAATTTACTTTTTATACGTAATACTATAAAATTATATTATAAAGTATAATATATTTATTTTTATACTAATTAACAAAATATAAAAAGAAATTAATTATATAATATATTTTTAACTTAAATACGTAAGTATTTCCGATAAAATTAGTTAATATTAAAAATATAACTAATTTACTATTATATATATATAATATATCTTTAATTAGTATTAATTAAACTTTAACTTTTATATAATAATAATTTAATATTTATATATGCTTTAATTATTAAATTAATTACTAAAAAGTTTTATACGAAAATTTTAATATATATTAAATATAGTTTACTTTTATATAAAATATAATTATTATTTATAGTATTTTAAAAGAAAATATTTATAACTTTAATAAA
>MU281543.1:0-17181 GCA_022385595.1 Xylaria palmicola
TATTTTTATTACTTTTTATTTTTTTAATTTTATATATAAACTTAAAATTACTATATAATTATTTAGTTAAACTAAATATAATATAAAAAAAAAAATTAATAATTAATATTATATTACTTTAAAAGTTATATAAAAAAAAAAGATTTTTAAAGTATAATAAATTAATAAAAAAAATAATTTAGTAAATATTTTTATAAAGTATATATTAAATATAGCTTTTAAAACCCTAGTTTTAACTAATTAGTTTATTATATAAGTTAAAATAATTATTAAAAAACTATAAAAAAAAATTATTATATAAAAAAAAATAGAAAAACGGTGAGAAAAAAACTTTATTTATATTTTAAAAAGCAATTAAAAAGAATTACATTTAAAAGCCTTTTTATATAAACCTCCCCCCTTTTTCCTTTTAATTAAAGATTTTATATAATAATTTTCCTTTTTTTCCTTTTTTTCTCTTTTCTTTTTTGTTTAACTACGAAATAAGTATTAATAATTATACAAATACTAAATATATAAACTATAAACGCTACTTTAAAATTTAAAAATTTGGTAATAAAAGCTGAAAAACTAGTTATAAATATAGTAACACTTGTTATACAAGTTATTAAAATAAGTATTTTTTATTAAAAAGCTATAGCTTTAAATTAAAATAGCTTAAAAATAACTTTTATAATATATAAGCTTAGTTTAAACGTTTATAAAGTTATTACTAATTAATACTTTAAAAATAATATTTTTAAAAAAAGTAATAATAATAATGCTTTTTTTTTACTATTATATAATATAATGTTAATTAAAAAATACTTATATAAAAAAGTATATATATATTTATATAAAATAACTGTATAAAAGCTTAGTAAGCCAGGGTTTTTATACAAAAATAATAAACCTTTATATAACTATTATTAATTATATATAAAAAGTTAGCAAACTAACTTATACTACTAAATAGCAGTAATATAAGGCGTGAGTAAGCGGCGGTAACAGCAAATATAGTATTACTATTACTACTATTGTATATATATATATAGTATATATATATATGTACGTAAACGAGTATAAGTGCAAATAATACTAATATTATTACTATTACTGTTGTAGCAACGGCGGTTAATTTATTATGTAAACTTAAAAAAAAAAAAAAAAAAAAAAAAAAGTAAAAAAGTATACAAAAAAACTAAATATAAAGCATAGTTAATTATTGCTTTTACTTTTATATACTTTTTTTTTTTTTCTTTTTATAATATATAATAAATAAAAGTACGTATTTTTTTTTTTTTATTTATAAATTATATATATATAAAAGTAAAGTAATACTTTTTATTATATAGTTATTAACTGTATTTTTTTTTTTATATATAATATAAATAATAATATAATAAGTAAGTTGCTATATATGCTATATATAGTAAAAAAGTAAAAATATTAGCTATACAACTTTTTTTTTTACTTTTATACAATTATTTGTTTAAACTAATATAAAGTTTTATTTTGTTTTTAGTAAAAAACATTTTCCTTTTTTTTTTTCCTTGCGTACAAAGTTATTTTATAAAAAGTACAATATAACGTTTTAGTTAAAAAAAAGAAAGCTAGTATTAAAACCTTAATGTTTTATTTAGCTATAATACTTTATTTTATAATATATACTTATATACTATATTATTATATAATTTAGTAAGTTTAATATATAATAAAAAAAAACTTTATTATATAATATAAAATTTAACTTTTTTTCCTTTTTTTTTAATATAAATAAATATTTATATTATAAATATTTAGAATTTATTAAAGTTATAATAACTTAAATATTAATTCTTTTTAAATTTTAATATTTATATTAAAAATATTAAAAATTTAATATATTACATTATAATAATTTAAATATAAATACTTTTAAAATTTAAATATTTATATTATAAATATTTAAATTCTAATATAATAAAGTATAATAATATAACTATAAATTGCTTTAAAATCTAAATATTTATATTATATATATTTAAATTCTAATATAATATAATGTAATAATATAACTCCGAATTGCTTTAAAATTTAAATATTTATACTATAAATATCCAAATTTTAATATAATAAAATGTAATAATATAATTACAAATTCCTTTAAAATCTAAATATTTATACTATAAATATTTATAATTTAAAATAATATATTATATTAATTTAAATATAACTTTATTTCTAATTTAAATATTTATAATAAAAATATTTAAATTTTAAAGTTATATAATATAATAATATAAATATAACTTTTTTTAAAATCCGAATATATATATTATTAATATTTAAATTCCAATATAATACATTTATAAACTTAAATATAAAAATATTTAAAATTTAAATATTTATATTATAAGTCTTTAAATTTTAATATAATAAAATATATTAATAAAAATATAAATTCTTTTTAAACTTTAAATATTTATATTATATATATACAAATTCTAATATTATATAGCAAAACTGTTTTTTTTTAACTATTTATTATATATATTTATATATAATTAATTATACTTTTTATATTTACTACTTTTATTTTTGCAATAATTATTATATTTTCTTTATATATATATTAAATAACTTTATTTCCGTTTTTTTAGTTATTAACTATTTTATAAATACTAATATAAATATTAGTTATTTATTATTCCTTTAAAAACTAAATATTTACTAGTTATATATTAAGTTTTAAAATAAATTTAATATTTTTACTTTTTTTAACTATTATATTTATATTTTATTTCTTTATTTAACTTTAATAAATATTACTTTATAATAAAAAATAATGTTTTATTATAAAAGTTAAAATATATTTATTTTACTATTATATAAATTTAAATAACTTTAATTACTTTTTTTTTAGTTTTTAATTATATATTAGTTATTTTAAATTCCTTTTAAATCCGGATATTTAATAGTTATATATTAAGTTTTAAAAGAAATCCAATATTTTTACTTTTTTAATTAAAATATATTTACTTAATATTTATATAAAACTAAATTACTTTTAAACAATATAATAAT
Organism: Xylaria palmicola; assembly: GCA_022385595.1. Taxonomy (NCBI): domain Eukaryota; kingdom Fungi; phylum Ascomycota; class Sordariomycetes; order Xylariales; family Xylariaceae; genus Xylaria; species Xylaria palmicola. The sequence continues at coordinate 3,046 of MU281543.1, forward strand.
AATTATTACTATAGTACTTTTTTTTTTTATAATAATAATTACTGTACTTTTTTTTTTATAAAATTACTTATTATATTTTTTTTTTTTATAGCAATACTTATTATACTTTTTTTTAATAATTACATTTAATACTAAATTACTTTTTTTTTAATAAGTATAAATACTTTTTTTTTTAACTTTATAACTTATTTTTTAATTTAATTTACTTTAATAACTAATTTTTACTTGCTTTTTATAATTTACTAAGTTTACTTTTTTTATTTATAATATTTAGCTGCTAAAAATAGTTTTTTAGCACTAATTATTTTTAATTACACGATAACTCGTATTTAATATACTTTTAAAAAGTTTTTTAGTAGTAAAACTATTAAACTTACTATTATTACAATAAAAAAACCTAGCGGCGTTAAAAAAGGTATTACAAGTATTTATAACTATATTTATAAAAAAATTCGGTTTTAAAATATAATAAAGCTGCTTATTTTAAAAAGGAAATTTAATTGCTTTATAAATATATAATTTAACTATATTAAAAAATAGCTTAATTTAATATATTTTATACAAATTTAAAGAATTTTATATAAAGTTAAACTTAGTTTAATAATTAAGTTTAAAGCTATTAAAGCTTTTTAAATTATAATTAAAAATAATATTTTTAACTATATATAAAAAGTAAAACTTGTTGCATTTTATATAAAATATATTATAGTTTATAAAGTAAGTTTTTATATAAAAATTAAAAATATTTAATTATTAATATATTAACTAATAATTACTATAAAAAGATTTTAACTTTATACGTTATATTATTAAAAAATGTAATTAAGTTAAATATTAAAATTAAATACTATTAATTATAGTTATTTATATTTGTAATTTAGAAAATTTTTTAGGGATTTTGTGGTGTTTTTAGTAATAAATAGTTATTTTTAATAATAAATAGTTATTTTTAGTAATAAATAAGTATTTTTAATTTAAAAAGTAAAAATAAAAATAAAGCGTTAATATATACTTTATATTGTTATATATATATATATATACTAAATTATAATAAAAAAAACATATTAATAATATTTAATTTTAAAAGTTTTTATTTATATAATAAATAGTTATTATAATAATATAATATAAATTTATTTTATAATTACATTATATAATATAATTATTATAAATAAAGTATTTAAGTTTTTATAAATTTAAATATATAGTAATAATATATTTAAATTTTAAATAGTTTTATTATAAAAAGGTTTATTATATATAAATACATATAGAAATTTTATAATATATTAGTATAAAACAATATAATAATTATAAATTTAAATATATAACAATAAAATATTTAAATTTTAAATAGTTTTATTATAAAAAGGTTTATTATATATAAATATATATAAAAATTTTATAATATATTAGTATAAAATAATATAATAATTATAAATTTAAATATATAATAATAAAATATTTAAATTTAAATAGTTTTATTATAAAAAGGTTTATTATATATAAATACGTATAAAAATTTTATAATATATTAGTATAAAATAATATAATAATTATAAATTTGAATATATAATAACAAAATATTTAAATTTTAAATAGTTTTATTATAAAAAAGTTTATTATATATAAATATATATAAAAACTTTATAATATATTAGTATAAAATAATATAATAATTATAAATTTAAATATATAATAATAAAATATCCAAATTTATAATATTCTTTTATTTTAAAGGTTAATTATATATAAATATATATAATAATATAATAATTTATTAGTACTAAAATAAATAATAGTTAAAAATTTAAATATATATTAATAAAATATTTAAATTTAAATAGTTTTATATTATAAAAGTTAATTATATATATATATATTTAAAAATATTATAATTAATTATTAGTAAATAAAATAATTATTTAAATTTTAAATATTAATTAATAATATATTTATTTTCTTATTAACTTAGTATATTTAGCTTAAAAATATAAAAATAATAGTTTAAAGTTTATTTATTTTATTTATTTATAAATATTTAATAAAGCTTAAATAATTAATTATATTTATTAAAACTATTATATATTATATATTAAACTTATATTATATAGCTTATTTGTACTATAATTTTTGTATTAAAATTTATATATTAAAAAAAAATACTAGTTTTTTTTAACTTATTTTTTACTTTTTTAAAAAAGGGCGAGGATTTTTTTTACACTAGTTTTATATTGTTTTACACACTTTAGTAATAAAAGTTGGCTATTATTACTTATTACTAAGTAATTTATAATATTTTATAAATTTAAATCTTTTTTATACTTTTTATTTAAATTAAATAGTTTACTAATAGTATTAACGTTATTTATAATAATATTATTACTTTTTAAAATTTTAATATTAATATTAGCTTTAAAAACTTTAGCTACATTATATTAAGCTTAATTACTAAGTTTTTTTTTATTTTCCGGTTAATTATAAATAATAATATTATTTATAAAAATATTATTATTATTTTTAGTATTAATAATAATATTAACTTTATTAATTTTAATTATATTAATTTAATTTTAGTTAATTAATACTTTTTAATTTTTAGGTTTTTAATTAATATTAGTACTACTTATATTATTATTTTTTATTTTATTTTATATTATAATATTAAGTTTTAAATTAAAACTTATTTTAATATTTAATAATAAACCAAAATAATAATTAATAATAATATATATATTTAATTACTTATTATTTAAATTATTATTATTAAGGTTTTTATCCAAATTTATTTTAAGATTTTTATTATTATTAATTATAATTTTATTTTTAACTTTAAATAAAAGTAAGTTTTTATATTTTAAATTATTATTTAAATTAAATACATATTTAATTTTTTAATACTAGCTAATTAAACTTTAAAATAAGTTAATTTTATATATTAACTACTTTTTATAAGTATTAAATTTAAGTTTTCTAAACTTTTTTTATAGTTAATAACTAAATTATTTTAAAATATAATTTATTTTTTCTTTTATATTTATAAATATTACGGCATTAATATAATTTAAGTTCCGCAAATCATTATTATTTAAATTTTTACTAATATTAGTTTTAATAAAATATATAATAACTAAAAGGAAATTTAAACATATTATTTAAATATACTAATTATTTATAATTACTTAACTTTTTATTATATTAATAATTAAAAAACAATTTAATATTATAATTATATTAATTATTAATTTATATTAGTATAAACTAATAAAAATATACTAAACCTTTTATAAATACGAATTAATAATTAAGTTAAATAAGTTTTTTAATTGCTTATTAAATATAAAACAAAAAAGTAAAAAAGTAGTAAATATAGTTTTATAATAAGTTCGTAAAATATAACTAAAGTTATTATTATTACTAATTAATACTATAAATAATAAAATTTAATTTATAAAATAAAATTGGTTTTTTTTTTTTAGTACTAATTAATATTAAAGCTTTAAAAAGCAACTTAAAGTTAAATAAAAATTCTAATATAAAATTATAAAAATAAAGTATAATATATATTAAATATAAACTATATAAACATTTAATATTAATAATTAAAAACTTTTTAGTTATTAAAAGCTTATAAAATTTAATAGTTATAATATAAATTTTAAATTAAAAATATATTTTAATAATATTATATATTAAAAACCTAATAATATTTAAAAAATAAACAATATATTTAAATAAAAATAAAGTTAGTTTAAAATATAAAATATTATTATAAATTATAAATTTAAATATTTAGTACTCGAATATTAAAATTAATAACTTTTAAAAGAAAAAGTAAAAAATTTAACAAAAGTACGAATTTAAATATTTACTAGTTAAATATTTAAATTTATAAGCTTTAAAGGAAAAAAAGGAAAAGTTTAATAAAAGTACGAATTTAAATATTTAATAATTAAATATTTAAATTTATAAGCTTTAAAAGAATAAAAGGGAAAATTTAATAAAAATACAAATTTAAATATTTAGTAATTAAATATTAAAATTTTTAAAGCTTAAAAATCAAAAGTATATAAATATAATATTTATTATTATATAAATATAAACTAAATAACTATTTTATAATAAGTAATTATAACGTTATTTTATTTATTATAAAATATAAAATATAAAAGTTTATTATAAATAAGTAAAAATATACTTAGAAAATAAGCATATTAGTATTACATAATAAGTATTATTAATTAATTATTTTTATAAAGTAAATTAAACTAATATAATATATTATAGTTTAATATATTATTTTATAGTTATTAATTATAAAATATATTAATAATAACTAAATATTTTAAAACAATATTAGTATTTATTAAAAAAAGTATAATAAAATAAATTAAATTAATATTAACTATAATTACTAATATAATACTAGTTATTTCTTTGTTTTATATTAAATTGTTTTACTATTTAATATTATAATTTTTGTTATTTTTTTTAAAATAATTTTTTGTAACGCAATTAAAAAGTATAAAAATATAAATATAGTTTTTTTATAAATAATAAAGTTTAAACACTTGTAAATATATTACTTTTAATAAATTAAATATATTTAATATATTAGTTAAGTTATAATATAAGTTTAATATAATATATATTAATTTTAAAATATTAGTTTTTAATATATTAATTATATTTTTTAAATTAATATTAGTATTAAATATATAGTATTTTTTTATTTTATTATATATATATAATTAGAAATTATATATTATTATTATTAATAACTTTTTTTTATTAGTAATAAAGTATAACAAAAGTAAGTTTATAATATTATTAAAAATAATAAAGTTTAAACTAATTACTTAAAATATAAGTTTTATTATAAATATAAACTTTTTATATATTAAAGTAATATTATTAAATATATATTTATATTTTTTTACTAAAATATTATTTATAAAGTTTTAATTTATAAATGTTTAAATAAAAAAAAAGGAATAGTTTTAGTTATTATTTATTAATTAATTAAATTACTATTATTTAATAAATAATTAAAACTAAAAAATTAAGCTATAATTTTTTTTTAAAATTACTAATATAAAAATAAAGCTTTGTTTACTAATAAATTATTATAAACAAATAAAATTTTATTATATTTATTATATTTTATTTTAATTTTTAAATAAATACCTTAATAAAAACTTAGAATTTAAAAGTAAATTTTCTAGTAATATTTTTAAAAAACATTTAAAATTAAAATTTATTAAATATAAAATAATATTAATATATATTAAAGTTAAAATATTAATATTATTATTATTATTATTAAATTATATAAATAATTTTTAATAAAGTTTTACTATAGTATTTAAATATTATAGTTTTTTTAAAAATTTAATAGTAATAAAAAAAAACTTAATTATTATTATATAAAAAGTACTTTTATTAATTTTGTTTTATTATTTATAAAAAAATAAGAAAAATAAAATTAATATATTATAAATTAACGTATATAACAAGTTTATTTCACATTTAAGTTTATTTCACACTTTTTAGCATTTTTGTACAATTATACACAATAATTCAACTATAATAAAAAAAATTAATTTAAACTATTTGGAATTGTTTTTACTAAATATTTCTATATCGTTTTAATATATACGAGTATTATATTTAGGCTTACTATATGTTTTATAATATTATTAATATATAATTACCCGTTTTATATAACTATTACTTATAACGTACTAAATAGGTAAGCTGCGCGGACAGGTAAGCTGCGCACTTTTTTGCATCTTTGTACATAAAAACGAAATAACTCAACTAAAATATAAAAAATCAATTTAATTTAATTGGAATTATGTTTACTAAATACTTTTATATTATTTTAATATATATAAGCATTATATTTAGGCTTACTATAAATTTTATAATACTATTTATATATAATATTCTTTTTTGTATAACAATTACTCAACTGTATTTCTTTACTTATTTAGTTATTAATAGCCTTTTTAGTTTTTTAATTTTATATTTCTTATATAGTAAATAATCCTTTAATTTAAAAACGTTTGTTTTTTGTACGGCAATAGCAGCTTAGTTCGTAATTTGCTTTTTAAAATTTAGTTACTTTTATTTCTAATAGTACAACCTAGTGTTTTAATAACGAAGTACCCTTTGTAATTAAGTTAATTATATTTAAAATAGCTATTAGAAAGCTATTTTAGTATTATACAACCTTTTTTTTAATATATTAGGCTTAGGAATACGCATCTTTCTTATTGTATAGCGTTTTTAACTCCCAGATTTAAGATTTATTGGACGACCCTAAAGGTATTTTAGTTGAAATTTTAGGCGGAAGCTGCGAAATAACATGCATTAGATTATATAAAATAAGGCTAAACCTTTTAAAGCCTGCTTAAATGTTTTGTTTAGTTATTAAAGCTTTATATACTTTGTAAAATAATGTAAAAAAATCTTCTTTTTTAATATGCGTAATATAAACCTAGGCTAATTTGTTGATTTCTTTGCTGTACAACCGTTTTAAAAAACTAAAACATCTAATATTAAAAGGCTAAAAATAATACAATAAATAAAAAGGTATACAAAATGTAATAATGTTATATTCTTTAGTATATAATTTAAATATAATAAAGTAATAGCTTTTATGCCTATTAAAAATTAAAAAACAATAAATACCTTTTATATAATAAATAGTATATTTATTAAAATGCTTAATTTAATTTAGGCCTTTTTTATTTATAGTTTATTTATTTTTTATTATAGCAATTTTTTAAAAGGATGGTAAATAATTGTTTTAATACTAAAAAAGTAAGTAAATTAGTTTTACTAAAATAATGTATAGCAAAATAGTATAACTATATAAAAAAATAATTTGTAGTACAAATAACTATTTATAATTTCCTTATTATATAGCTTTTAGTTTTCTTTAATAGTTAAATAAAGTAATAATTATTTTGAATAACATTTTTCTTATTATAAAGCCTATTTTATTAAAGTTATAAATATTTTCTTTTAATATACTTTTAATTATAATTATATTTTATATAAAGGTAAACTATATTTAGTATATATTAAAATCTTTATAAAAGACTTACTGGTAATTAATTTAGTAATTAAAACTTATATAAAAAGTAAGTTATTGTTATATAAAGGTTAAAGCTTATTTGATTTCGACTAAAGGTGTATTGCGTATATAAAGTAGCAAATTAGCTATATTTTTTATATTATATAACTTTAGTAAAAATACTTATATATTTAAGTTAAGGATATATTATATAATTAATTCTTCTTTATATTTTAATAATTGGTATAATTTTAAACGTGTTGCGTCGCGTAACGCGATTCTATTGTAGCAACTATAAAGTGTAGCTTTAAAAATATTATAGAGTTTTACAACGCATTATACGAACATTTTTTAGTCTTGCTATAAAGCTTATAATATAAGCTATATATTATTATTTTTATATAATAAAAGTATGTTTAGTTGTTAAAATATATGCGAAATAAAAATGTATATATAAAAATGTAGAAAAGTGCGCAGCTTACCCGTTTACGCAGCTCACCTATTTAGTACGTTATACATTTTATTAACTATTTAACTTTAAACCGCTTTTATAATTTTAAAATCGTATGTTTTTTAAATAATAAATAACTTTTTATTTTATATACGTTTTTTTTTTGTATAACAATATTAACTAAAGTATTTATTTATTTTTTAAAGTTTAATAGTTTTATTTTTTAATAAAGCTAACTTATATATAATTAACTATATACTTTTTATAATTTGGTTAATTATAGTTAAAATAACTTTTAATAAGCTATTTTAATATTGTATAATGCTTTTTTTAATATATTTTATTTATTTTTAAACTTTAGTTAAATTATATAAAATTTTTAATTTCTAAATACTAAACAGCTTATTAAATAATTTAAATAGTATTTTAGTTAGTAATTAAATATTAAACTACAAAATTATATATTTTGGATTATACGGCATTAGTTTTACATTTTAAAAGCTTATATAAATGTTTAACTTTAAAACTTATTATACACTTTATAAAATAATATAAAAAAATACTTTTTTAAAATGTGTAAAATATATGTTTATATTAAATATTTAATTTATTTACTATATAATTATTTTAATAAACTAAAATACTTAATATTTAAAAGCTATAATTAATATAATAAATATATTAGTATATAAAGCGTAATAATTTTATAATTTTTATAATATACTTTAAAATTAATTAAATAATAGCTTTTATAGCTATTTAAAATTAATAAATAATAAATACCTTTTATACAACTTATTATATACTTATTAAAATATTAAATTTAATTAAAACTATATTTGTTTATTATTTAGCTGTTTTTTATTATTATAATTACTTAATTACTAAGTAATTCGGTATTTTTATATTATAATAATAAATAATAATAATAAATAGCTATATAAACTAATATTTTAAATAATTATAAACTATTTATAATTTTTTTATTATATTATTTTTAGTTTACTTTAATAATTAAACGTAATAATAATTATTTTAGCTAATATTTTACTTATAATAAACTTTATTTTATTAAAATTATAAATGTTTTTTTTATAAATACTATATTTACTAATTATATATTATACAAAGTTAAACTACTTTTAATACGTATTAGAATTTTTGTAAAAAACTTATTAGTAATTAATTTAATAATTAAAACATGTTTTAAGTTATAATTATTATTATATAAAGTTAGTAGCTTAATAAACACTAATTAAAAACGTATTATATATAACGTACTGGATAGGTGAGCTGCGCGGACGGGTGAGCTGCGCACTTTTTTGCATCTTTGTACGTAAAAACGAAATAACTTAACCAAAACATAAAAAATCAATTCAATTTAATCGGAATCATGTTCGCTAGATGCTTCTATATTATTTTAACACGTACGAGCATTATGTTTAAGCTTGCCGCAAATTTTACAACACTATTTACGTGCAATATTCTTCTTTATACAACGATTACCCGACCGTATTTCTTCACTTATTTAGTTATTAACAGCCTTTTTAGTTTCCTAATCTTGCGCTTCTTATATAGTAAGTAATCCTTTAATTTAAAAACGTTTGTTTTTTATACGGCAATAGCGGCTTAGTTTATAATTTGCTTTTTGAAGTTTAGTTATTTTTGTTTCTAATAGTACGACCTGGTGCTTTAATAGCGAAGTACCCTTTGTAATTAAGTTAATTATATTTAAAACAGCTGTTGGAGAGCTATTTTAGTATTGTACAACCTTTTCTTTAATATATTGGGCTTGGGAATGCGTATTCTTCTTATTGTACGGCGTTTTTAACTTTTAGATTTGAGATTTATTAGACAACCCTGGAGGTGTTTTAGTTAAAATTTTAAGCGGAAGCTGCGAAATAATATGTATTAGATTATATAAAATAAAGCTAGACCTTTTAAAGCTTGCTTAGATATTTTGTTTAGTTATTAAAGCTTTGTACGCTTTGTGAAATAATGTAAGAAAATCTTTTTTTCTAATGTATATAATATAGACCTAAGCTAATTTATTGATTTTTTTGCTGTACGACCGTTTTAAAGGGCTAAAATATTTAATATTAAAAGGCTAAAAATAATGTAATAAATAAAAAGGTATATAAAGTGTAATAATGTTGTGTTTTTTAGTGTATAATTTAAATACAATAAAGTAATAGCTTTTGTGCTTATTAAAAATTAAAAAATAATAAACACCTTTTGTAAAACGAATAATATGTTTATTAAAATACTTAATTTAATTTAGGCCTTTTTTATTTATAGTTTATTTATTTTTTATTATAGTAATTTTTTAAAAGAATAGCAAATAGTTGTTTTAATACTAAAAGAGTAAGTAGGTTAGTTTTACTAAAATAATGTACAGCGGAATAGTATAACTATATAAAGAAATAGCTTGTAGTACGGATAACTATTTGTGATTTCTTTGTTATATAGCTTTTGGTTTTCTTTAACGGTCGGACAAAGTAATAACCATTTTGGACAATATTTTTCTTATTATAAAGCTTATTTTATTAAAATTATAAATATTTTCTTTTAATATGCTTTTGATTGTAATTATATTTTGTATAAGGGTAAACTATATTTAGTATATGTTGGGATTTTTATAAAGGATTTGCTGGTAATTGATTCAGTAATTAAAACTTATACAAAAGGCAGGTTGTTATTGTATAAAGGTTAAAGCCTACTTAATTCCGACCGGAGGCGCGTTATATGTACGAAGTAGCAGATTAGCTATATCTTCTATATTATATAACTTTAGTAGAAATACTTGTGTATTTAAATTAAAAATGTATTGTATAATTGATTTTTTTTTATATTTTAATAATTAGTATAATTTTGAACGTGTTGCGTCGCGCGATGCGATTTTATTGCGGCGATTACGAAGCGTGGCTTTAGGAATATTATAGAGTTTTACAGTGTATTATACGGATATTTTTTGGTTTTGCTATAAAGCTTATAATATAAGTTGTATATTATTGTTTTTGTGTAATAAAGGTATATTTGGTTATTAAAATATATGCGAAATAAAAATGTATATGCAAAAATGTAGAAAAGTGCGCAGCTTACCCGTTTGCGCAGCTTACTTATTTAGTACGTTATATAATAAATAATTTGCTATATTTTTAATATTATTTAACTAAAAAAAAAATAATTATAAATTTAAATTAATTATATATTATATAATTATATTTTCTTTAAATTTAATTAATTGTTATATAAAAAAAAGTATATTTATTTATAGTATAATTCCGTATTATTAATTAAATAATATTTTAAATAAAATATTAAAAATGTTTATTATATATTAAAAAAATAATTTTAAGTCCTATTATATAGCTTGTAATACAAACTATAAATTAAATTCTTTTTAATTGTACAATATAATAAATAGTTAAAAAAAAATAAAATTAAAAACGAAGTATACAAAATCAATAAAAATATAAAATAAACTTGAATGTAAAATAAACCTATTATATACGTTATATATATATTAGTTAATATAATGTATATTATAATAAAGCTTATTATTTATAAAAAAGTAATATTTTAAAAATGCTTTAAAAAAAAAATAATAATATAATATTATAATTTAAAAATTATATTAAATATTTTAGTAATTAATATTAAAAACCTTTAATATTTGGTTAACTTTTGTTTTTTTTATTTTTATAACTTTTTATTTTAAGATTTTTTAAATTAAAATTTTTTTAATTAAATAAAACTATTTTAATATATTATAACTTTTTTTATATATAATATTACGTAAATTTCGGCTATTATAGTTATTATAGCTATTAAAATGCTATAAAAGTAAACGAACTAACAAAGCTTGCATTTTTTTTTTATTAGCTTTTATTTTTAAAATAAATAAGAATTTAAATATACAAAAAGCAAAATTCAGATTTTTATTAAAAATAAAAGGAATAACGGCAGTAATTATAAGAAAAATAAAAAAAACTAAGTATATTAATTAATAAACATTAAAAATAGTATATTTAAATTTTTACTAATTTAAAATAAATAGTATTATATATTAAAATTTTTAATAATTTAAAATATAAGTTATTATAATACTTATTTATATAAAATATATTATTATTTTAGCTTATAAACTATATTATTTATATACTTAATAATATTATATATTTAAATTTTTAATAATTTAAAATATAAGTTATTATAACTTTTATATACTTTTATTACTTAAATAATAAAATATAAACTTATTATTTACTTATTTACTTATAAAAATTATATTATTACATTAGTTTATAAATTATATTACTTATTTAACTTTATATATACTATTAAAACTAAGTATTTTAATTAGGTTAATTAATAAAACAGCAGATATACTATTAAAACTAGGCGTTTTAATTAAGTATATTAATAAAATAGCAAATATACTGCTAAAACTAAACGTTTTAATTAAATGCATTAATAAAACAGTAAATATACTATTAAAACTAAGCGTTTTAATTAGGTATATTAATAAAACAGCAAATATACTTTTATAACTAAACATTTTTATTAAGTATATTAATATAACGGCAGAACTAGTAAAAATATACTTATATAACCAAATATTTTTATTAAATATATTAATAAATTAGTAAAACTAATAAGGATTCTTTTATAAAACTATTAGTTTTTATTAAGTGTATTAATATACTAGTAAAACTAATAAAAATACATTTATATAACCGTATATTTTTATTAAATATATTAGTATAACGGCGAAACTAATAAAAATATACACATATAATAAGGCGTTTTAATTGGATATATTAGCATATAATACAATAATTCAAAAAGAATTTCACTAAGTTAAAAATAAAACCATTGTAATTTTTAACCCGGTATTATTATAAATTAGTAATATAAACATACCGTAAAATACTAAAACTAATAATAACTTTAGTTATTTAAAAACTTATATATAAAGGATTTTTTGTAAATTTTTACATATATTTTTATATAATAACAAATAATACAACGTTTTATTTAATTTAACAAAAAAAAATATATATATTTTATTAATTAATAATATATTTAAAAGTATTATATACTTAATTAAACAAAAAATAATATAAAAAATCCCAATATAAAAAATTTTAATTAATAAAACTAATAAAGCAATATTTTTTTATTTTTTTATATAAATAAAAAATACTTTATTTACTATAAAAAAGAATATTAGTTAATAAAATATATATTAAAAAAAAAGGCTTATATAAAAAACTAGTATTTTATTTTATATAAAATTTATTTTAATAAAATATTTTGATTTAAAAAATTTTTAATATATTTAATAAAATATAAAAAATATTTAAAGTTAAATAAAAAAAAAAACTTTAATTATAAGTATAAAAAAGTAATAATTTAGTTTTTAATAAATAATGCTTTTTTATATTATATAATAAACAAAAATATTTAAAATTATATAGTTAATAAATTTACTAGTTAATTTTTTTTATATAATTATTATTATATAAAATATTAAAAAGAATTATAAAATACTAATGTATTAAACTTTTTAATAATAAAAAAAGTATAATTAAAAGTATATATAAAGTTTAACTTTTATATAAAAGTTAATTAAATTTTAAATATAGTAAAAATTAGCTTTAAAAGTAATAAAACTAAAGAATTAATTAGTATTATATAAATTATAAATAATTTAAATATAATAATTTACTATATTTTAAATACGTTAATACTGTTTTTTTTTTTATTAAAAAATATAGATTATATAAAAGTATATTTTAATAATACCCGAAATATTATTATATAAAAAAATGGAAATATAATATTAATAATATAGAAATAAGGACATTTATTCTTTAATTTACCTTTGTATAAAGTAGCTAGCTATTTTATAAAAATAAAGCTATGTAAATTATACCGGAGATTTAAACACTTTTATATAAAAGAATTATAATAAATACTTAGTTATGTAAAACAAAAAGTAAATTTAATAACTTTAAAAAAAATTTAAAAGTTTTGTTATTATTATTAATTGTATAACTAAATACTAAAGTAATTTAAGTTTATTATTTAAAATAATTATAATTTTAATTATAAAGTAATAATAAATGTTATATAAATTAAAAAACGTTAAATATTACATGTAATAAATAGTATAACGTTTTTTTAAGTAGCAATTTTTTTAAAATTAATATTTTTACATAATATTTAAAATACATTTTATAAATACTAAATTAACGTATATTAAAAGCTTTTAAACTATATTATATATAATTTAAAAACTAAATATAAATAGTAAGAATATTATATAAAAAAATAGCTTATTAAAATATATTAAATTATTAGTAAAGTAAAATAAATATATAAATTATTAAAATATACGTATAATATTTTTTATATAAAAATTAATAATTGTACAAATAATAAATTAATTTTATAAATAGTTATTAAAGTATTAAATAATATAGTAAAACTAAATAATCTTATATTAACTTTATTTATTTTTAAAGTATATTTATAAATTAATTAAAATTTACTTTTTTTTTTAAATATTATATAATATATAAAAGTAATTAAA
>MU281544.1:0-17025 GCA_022385595.1 Xylaria palmicola
GAATTACTTTTATATTTAAATATAATAAAAAAATATTTAAACTAGTTTAACTAAATAATTAAAGTTATTATTAGCTTATTTAACTATATAAAAAACATTATTTTTATTAAAAAGCTTAATAAAAGCTATAATTAAATTATATTTTATTAGTTTAGTTTATTTAATAAAGTTTTATATATTATAAATATTTTTTTAAATAAAAATTAACTTTTTATATTATTATTTAATTATATTTTAAATATTTTAAACTTAAATACTAATATAATAACTAATTAAATTAATAGTTTTTTTAATTACTTTAATAAGCTTTTAATAAAAAAAATAAGTAAAAAGGTTTATATTTAAATTATAGTTATATTAGTAATGCTTTTAATTTTTATATTATTATAATAATTATTAACTTTTTTTTTTTACTTTAGTAATTAATAACTATTTATAATTAGTTTTTTAAAACTTTTAATACTAAAGTTTTTAGCTTTTTATAAGTTTTAAAATACTATATTTATTATATTTAATAATAAACCAAATTTACTAACTTTTAAATAAATATATATAAGCTTTAATAATATTAAAGCTATAATTTTTAATAAATTAGTTAATATAGTTAAAAATTATATTAAATATAAAAAATAAATTACTTAATATAAATAAATTAAAAATAATGTTTATAATTAAAAAAAATAAACTTATTTAAAATAAGTAAATTAAAAATTATTTTTAAAATAAAAAATAATATATAATTACTAATTAATAAAGTATTTAATTAAAATAATAATAAGTATATAAGTAATAAAGTACTTAATTAAAATAGTAATAAATATATAAGTAATAAAATACTTAGTTAAAATAATAAAGAATATATAAGCAATATTTATTAAAATAATACTAGTAAAAATAAAGTATATTTAATTAAACGTAGTATAAATAGCTAAAACTAGGATTTTTAAAATAATAAATATAAAAAAAGTAATTTATTATATTTATTTAAATTTAATAATAAATACCCTTATTTTTCTTATTATTAATATATATATTTATATAATTTAAAGAATTTTTAATTAAATTACTAGCTTTTTTTTATAATATTTTAAATTAATTATAAAACTAATTCAAATTCTATTTAAATAGTAGTTAGTAATATTAGTATATTTAATAGCCGGGCCGATTATAATTTTTAAAGGTTTTTAGTAGTTTTATTTTTAAAGCTAAAAATTAGTATTTATATTTAGTTTCACTAATATAATTATATAAAATTATTTATAAAATAAATTTTATAATTATTTTGTATTTTTTAAACCGGTGTATTAAGCTTTTCTTATTTACGGGCATAAAAAATAAAACTAAAAATTTAAAAATATAAAGTAAAAATATTATTAAAAGTATTATTATTACTAATATTATAAAATGTAGTAATATTAGTATAGCTATTATTACTAATAAAAAAAGCTTATAAAAATTAGCTAAATTTTAAAAATATAATTGTTTAAAAAGGTTAGCAGCTTAAAAACGGTTAGTAATATAAAGAAAGTATATAAAAAGTAAGTAATTAAAATATTTGTTATTTTTTCTAATAATATAAAGTATTATTTAAAGTAAAAGTTTACTTATAAGTATTTTAAAATTTAAAAAAAAACAATACAATAAGTAATAATAATAAATATTATTAATTAATAATATAATATACTTAAAAATAAATATATTAAATATATTAATAATAATAAATATAGTATAACTATAAATAATAATATAAAAAGTTTATTTTAAAAAGAAAGCATTAATTAAAATAAAAAAATAAATAAATATATATATATATTAAATATATAAAGTTTATAAAAATAATAGTATATATTAATATTTATTTTTTAGTTCAATTAAAACGTTATACCTTTTTAAAATCATGCACTCGTATTAATTTCTTATACACCCGTATTAATTCCTTTTTAGCTAACTGTATATAAAATAAAATAAAATGGATTTTTATTATATTACTGCTTTTAAAGCTTGCTTTATTATTTATATTATATATATTATTTATATTAATTAATATATAGTTTATTAATATATATATTTTTATAAGTATAAAGATTTGTTTTTTAATAAGTTAATAAGTTTTTGCTTTAATAGTAATTAATTTTTGCTTACCGGTGCTTTATACTACGTATTTTTTTTGGCTGCTTTTTACATTTTTGCTTTTATTACTCCGATTGTTTTTTGTATTCTTATTTTTGCTTTTATAATTAATGCTTTTTATACTTTTGTTAATTTTTTTTTAAAAAATAAAAGCTTTAATATAATTTGCTAAAAAATTAAAAAAAAAGAAAAAAAAAAGGAAAAAAATAATATTAATAATAATAATAATAAAGCTATTATTAAAACAAAGTAGTAAATAACTAGTTTTGCATTACATTTTTAATAAAAGTATGTAAGTAAAGCTATATTTAATATTGCTTTAGTTTTAAATAAGTTATATATTTTTTATTATTATTAGTTAAACATTAGTATTACTAGCTTTATATTTTATATAACAAGTATATTGTTTATTTTATTTATTACGCTTATATATATTTGTGTTTTAAACAAGCGGTTAGTTATAGTAATACTAGTTTTTGTTTTTATATACTTATTTTTTACTATTTATAATATAGCTTTTTTTTTTACTATATTTTTTAGTTAAAAATATACATTTTATTAATATTACTAATATTTAGTTGTATTAAACTAAGTTTAACGTACGTTATATATTTAGTATTTAAAAAGCATTATTAAAAGTTGTTTTTTAAACGTTTATTAAAAAATTATTAATAAAAGTAAATAGTATTAAACTTATACTTTCAAATATATATATAATTTTTATATTTTTTGCTAATTAGCTTATGTTTTTATTATAATAATTACTAATAATACTTTGGTTTTATATTTACATACTTTATATATTATTTGTTTTAAGTTTTTTTTAATGTATAAAAAGGAAATTAAAACTATAATATTTAGTTATTAAAAAAAAAGCTTAATAAAAAAAAAGGAAAAAAATAAAATAAAATAAATTTAGTATTTAAACTTTAATTAAATTAGTATAATATTTAGCTTTATTTAAAAATAGTTTAATTTTTAAATATATAGCTTAATTACAAGTTATTAAAAGTTTAAAAGTTTAAATAAATAATTTACGTTTAAACTTTTATTTTAGTAATTTTAAACATTATATATATAATTAATATACTTTTTATAAAATATTATAAATAAAAAGTATTTAGTTAGTAAATAATTATTTTTTTAATTTATTATTAAATAATTAGTTTTTAAACTTATTTATAATAAATGTATTATTTATAACGTGGTTTACTATCACCTCGCTATTATTATTACCTTATTACTTTTCGCACGACTTTTCAATTTCTTAATTTAATTACAAATATACTACTACATTTAAAATGTTTGATTATATAATTAAAGGTTATATTATTATTACTATTAAAGCTATTCGTACAATATTAAAAATAAACGTTATATGTACTGCAAAGCTTTATAATATACTTTGTATAACTTTATATAACAAAATCACTAGTAGAACTTTTTTTGCTAAACGACGCAATTTACAATATAAGTTAACTTTAAGTAAAAAAAAAACTATTATATAATATATACTTAATTTAAATTTGTAAGGATTTTTGTTTAGGATTAATAGTGTTGAAAATATAGCGAATTTTTTGCTTACAACGTATATTAACAAATGCATTGGCAAAAACTGGGCATATTGCTTTATACAGCGCTGCTTAAAACTAAAAACACGTTTTTCTTACGTATACAACTTTTAAAAAGCTTTATATAAAAACCTTAAGCTTATTAAAAAGTAGTTCAAATTAGTAAATAATATATATATAAAATATAGTATTTAAAATACTAATTTTTATAACTTTAATAAAACTAGCTTTATAATAAGCATTATTTATATAAGTATAATTATTACTTATACAAATTGTTGCAAATAAAGTAAGCAATTATAAATAGGTAATTAAAAATAAGTAATAGTAATTAAGTATATTAATAGTAATAGATTTATAGTGCCGCTATTTCTTATTATATAAAGTAAAAACCATTTTAAGTTTTAGTACGTTAGAACTAACTTTCTGCCTTTTTAAGTTATTAAAACATTATATAATAGTTAAACAAATAATTAAATAGCTATAAATTAAATTAAGTATTTTAATAAGTATACTATTATATAGTAAAAGGGTATTTATTACATAATTATACTTAATAGTTATAAAAGTTATTTATTAGCTAATTTTAAGTTATATTATAAATAAAAAAACATTATTACTTTTTATTTACTTATATACTTTTTATATATTACTTAGCCTTTTAATATTAATTATTTTAGTGTTTTAAAACGCTTATATAGTAAGTAACTTAAAGCTTTTATTAAAACTTATATTAACTATATTATAAAACCTAAGTTTTTTATTACTTTTATTACTATATATAATATAACTATAATATATAAAAATATTATAGCTAGCTTTTGTAGTACTAGTTTAGTATTATATAATATTAACGCTATTTTATTAAAACTAAATATTAAACTTTGTATACTAATACTAACTAGTTCTTTTTTTGCTAATACTAACTTTTAGGTTTTTTAAATACTATATATAGCTAATAAAGCGATTTTATAGTTTTAATTTATATAAAATCGTATTATTAATTATTAAAAAAGCTTTTTAACTATAATGTTTAAAGCTATAAAGCAATTAGCAAAAGGTATAAAAGTAATTACTTACAAAATAACCTTTATATAAGCTAAAGTTTATACTTTTTAAAAAGTAAATAAAGCTTTTATAAAACGCCGGTGAATTAAACGTATAAAACTTTAAAAAAGCAGTATATTTATTATAAAAAATACTTAAGTTTTAATTTTTAAAAAGAATTCTAATAGTTGTAAAAAGGAAAAAATAGTTAATAAAGGGGGTTCGTTTAAAGCTAGGCTAGCAACTATATAATGCTGTAAATAATATAGAAAGCCTAAATATAATGTATAAACGTATTTAATAAATAAAGAATCATTGGACAAAAATAGCGTAATAAAGTCTAATTAATTTTTTAATGTTGTATAATTGCAATTAAATTAAGAAGTTGCAAGGTTGTGCAAAAAATAACAAAGTGATAATAATAGCGAAGTGATAGTAAACCACGTTATATTAAGTTAATAAATTATATATTAAATATACTTTTAATTAAATTAAAAAGTTGTTTTATTTTTAAATAAATAGTATTTTAATAAGCTTATTAGTAATTATATTATTAATAAAAATATATTTAATTACTAATAAGTTATTATTTACTTTTTAATATAATTAATAATTATAAATGTTTATATATTATAGTTTAATATATAGTATTATTATTTTTTTAGTAATAAGCTTTATAATTTATTAATTATTATATTGTATTTTTATATATTAAATATATAAATTAATACTAAGTTTATTAATTAAATAGTTAATATATATAGTTTTTTTTACTATTTATATTAAAACTAATAGTTTAGCTTTAATAATAAACATAGTAACTATGTTTTATTTATTAGTTTGTTACTTTATAACTATTTTAAAAAGCTTTATTATATATGTTTAAAAGCTTTTCTAATTTATATTATTATTTATAAATAAAGTATTACTTATTATTACAAAATTATTCTTATTTTTAAATTATAAAGTGTAATATTAAATTAATAATAAATAAAATAAAACTTAATTTATTATATAATAATATTTAAATAAAAGATTATAATTAAAATAAGCTAGTTTTAATACTATAAATATAATATTTAAATATGTAATAATAATAGTATATAAAATTAAACCGGTTTTTTATTAATATTTAAATATATTATATATAAAAGCTGTACTTTTATATAAAAAAGTTTAATATTCTTTATTAATATAATAATATAAGTTATATTTAAAGTGTTTTATAGTTTAACGATTTTTTTAATATAAAATATTTAAAATAACTATAATAAGCTTTTTTTTTAGTTTTAAATTACTTTAATATTAAAAAACCATTAAAAATTATAACTTTTTATAAAGTTATACTTAGTTTTTAACTTAGCAATTATTTATTATACTACAAATTTGTACGTTTTATAGTAAATAAATATTATATTATTTATATAAACAAATAGTAATATATTACCTTTTAAAAAATAATATAATTTATAAAAAATAAATTTTTATAGTTTATATAAGGTTTATAATAATTTAACTATTATATTTAGTTTTTAATATTTTAAAAGTATATATATATATATATATTTTAATAAATTTAGTATTAATAAATATATTAATAATATTATATTACTTAAGTTTTAAATTAAACTTAGTAATAATAACTATTAATATATAAAAAAATTATTTAGTTAATATGTTTATATAAATGTTTTTTTTGTTTTAATTAAATTATTAATTATTTTAAATTATTAATTAAGCTTTATATTTAATATAAAAGCTATATTTATTAAACTTATATATATAAACTTATATATAATTTAAAGTTAATTACTTTTTTATTAAGCTTTTTAAAACTTTTTTTTAAGTATTTATTTTAATATAACTTTATAAGTATGTTTTTTTAACTTAATAAAACTAATTATTTAATAAGTAAATATATAGATTTTAATGCTATTTAAGTAGTAAAAATAGATTTTGTAATATATTTTCTAGCGTTAATTTAGTAGAAATTTTAATTAATTTTTTTATTTACTAATGTTTTACTTATTAAATATATTTATAAAAACTACTTTGTTTTTATAATATTATAAAATAATATTTATAAAAACTGGTTTTTTTTTGCTTTTTAGTAGTATAATACTTATAAAAGCTATACTTTTTTTATATTTTTATAAAATAATACTTATAAAAGCTATTTTTTTTTTGTTTTTTAGTAATATAACATTTATAAAAACTAAACTTTTTTTAGTAATAAAGTTTTTAGTAATATTTAATAGCTGTAATTAATTACTATAAATTTAAGTTAAGCTTTTTAGTAATTTAGTTTAATTTGCTTTTAATACGGTTTTTTTATTAATAGTTAATTTAGTAATTAACTTAATTACATTAAAGTATATAGCTTATAAATCGTTTAACTTTTTTTTTATATATTCTTTAATATAATTTTAAAATTTATAATTAATAAGCTTAAATTTAAAAATTAAATTTAAATTATATTAATTAATTATAATTATATTTATTAATGCTTTTTTAAGTAATTTAAAAGGAGTAAAAAGTTTTAAAGTAAATTTGGTATTTATATATAAATATGTAACGCATTTCACAAGCGAGTTTTTAACTTTTTTGCATTTTTGTATAAATATATATAATAATTTAACTATAATATAAAAAAATTAATTAAAATTACTTAGAATTTTTTTATTAAGTATTTCTATATTATTTATATATATATATATATATTATAGCTTAGTTTGTTATAAAGTTTATAATATTATATATATATTTTTTATTTTTTTATATAATAATTACTTTAATATTTTTTAGTTTTTTTTTATTTAATAATATTTTTTTTAACTTATAGCTTTATAGTTTTTTATATAAAAAATAATTTTTTATTTTATAATTAGGTTTTTTTTGTATAATAATATTAATTAAGTATTTTATTTGTAATTTAAAAATTTATAACTTTTTTTTTTAATAATGTAAATTAGTATATAATAATAATTATATTTTATATAATTTGTTTTATATTATAAATAATAATTATTAATAAGTTATTTTAGTATTATATAAGTTAATTTTTAATATAATTAAACTATAATTAAATTTTTATTAACGCATTTTACAAGCGAGTTTTTAACCCAAGCGAGTTTTTAACTATGTAAAGCTAGTTGCAGGGGTATTAAAAACCTAATTATACTAAAACAGTAATAACTTTACGGAAAAAGGTCGGATTAACTTCGGACCTTCTTTGTTTTACTTATAATTATATTTTCTATTTAAAAATGATTTTCTTAATTTTATTGTATTTTTATTTAAGCGTGCATATTAAACCACGCTAGTGTTTTAACGTAATATTACGTGTACGCTTAAATAAAATAATAGCAAAATTAAAAAAAATAGTTTTAAATTTAGCTTTTAGTTATAATTAAATTAATATAAGTCCGAAATTAATCCGACCTTTTTTTGTAGAGTTATTAATTTACGTACAAATGTTTTTTGTATATAATTTTAAGTTAAAAACTCGTTTAAGTTGAAAACTCGCTTGTAAAATACATTATATTATTTAATATAATTAATTATTAAAGTAATAATAAACTAAATAATAAACTTTTAATTATTAAAGTATTTAAATAAAAATTTAGCTAAAAAATTATATATTTTAAGTTATATAATATTAATTTTATTTTTTTAAAATTTGTTTAAATATTTGTTTTAATTATTAATATATTAAATACATTAAAAAATATAAATAAAAAGTTTTTTTTTAAAATATACAAAATATATAACTATATTAAATGTTTAATTTCTTTGTTATATAATTATTTTAAAAAACTAAAATAACTAATATTAAAAAACTAAAGCTTATATAATAAATATACTAGTATATAAAATATAATAATTATATTATTTTTGTAATATAATTTAAAATTAGTTAAATAATAGCTTTTATAACTATTAAAAATTAAAAAGTAATAAGTATTTATTATATAATGCTTTATATATTAATTAAAATATTTAATTTAATTTAAACTTTATTTATTTATTATTTAATTATTTTTTATTGTAGTAATTACTTAGTTAAACAATAATAAAGTATTTTTGTACTAAAATAAAAAATAGTTTTTTTTTATTAAAATAATATATAGTAAAATAATATAACTATATAACAATATATTTTAAATAACTATAGTTTATTTTTAATTACTTAGCTATATTGCTTTTAGTTTTTTATTTTAGTTAACGTACGAGACAAGTTTATTGGCAAGACAAGTTTATTGTTAGTTTGAAATTACATTTAAAATTTTAATATTAAAACCTTTGTAAAAAATCCAAAAAAATCGGAAAAATATCAGGTTTTTAAAATCTAGCATATAACTATATAATAAACAAAAAAATGTTTTTTGCCATTTTTTTACTATTTTATTTTAGCGTGCATCCTATAGTTAAAAAAACTATGTTAAATATACGCTAAATTAACCCCTGTCGAGCGCCAAGCTAACTTAAAAAAATAACTACAAAATTGAAAAAAATAAAGTATATAAAAATTTGGATTTTAAACTAAATAAAGTTATCCTAAGATTTTTCCGATTTTTTCTTTATTTTTTATAGAAGATTTAAAATATTTATTATGTAATACGCTAAACTCAATTTAGACAAACATTAAGCCAAGTTAAAAAATTAGCAATAAAATTGGAAAAATTACAGTAAATCAAGAAAAATATTGAAAATTAAATATAGGTGCGCCTATGTTTTTCCGATTTTTTTTTAATTTTATATCTTTAATTTAATATTTAAATATTTAAATTTTAAAATAAATATATAATCTAATATAAAAAATCAAAAAAGAAAATCGGAAAATTCTCGGGGTAACTCTGTTTAGTTTAGAATCCCAATTTTTATATACCCTATTTTTTCCAATTTTGTAGCTATTTTTTTAAGTTAGCTTGGCGTTCGACAAAGGTTAATTTAACGTATATTTAGCGTAATTTTTTTAACTATAGGATGTACGCTAAAATAAATAAGTAAAAAAATGGCAAAAAACATTCTTTTGTTTATTGAATAGTTATATGCTAGATTTTGAAGACCCGATATTTTTCCGATTTTTTTCGATTTTTTACAAAGGTTTTAATATTAAAATTTTAAGTGTAATTTCAAACTAACAATAAACTTGTCCTGCCAATAAACTTGTCTCGTACGTTATATATTATATATTTAACTTAAATTCCTAATTATTTTTGCTTTAAATAAGTAATATTAAAATATAGCTAATTGTTTATTATATATAACGTAAATGACAGGTTTGTTTCGTATTTGGGTTTATTTCGCACTTTAAAATTAAATATTTATATTTAATATTAAACTTTTAATAAAAAATCAAAATAAAATCAGAAAATTACTAGGTTTAAAAGATCTAGTATAGAACTATTTAATAAACAAAGTAATATTTTTCCCTATTTTTATATAATTTTATTTTAGTATACATTTTATAGTTTTTTAAAGTATATTAAATATACGTTAAATTAACTTTTGTTAAACACTAAAGCTATTAAATAAAATAGCAATAAAATTAAAAAAAATTAAAGTATATAAAAATTAGGATTCTAAGCTAAATAAAACTAACTTAAGATTTTTCTGATTTTTTTCGAATTTTAATAATTGTTTTTATATTTTAATTATGTAATACGCTAAATTTAAATAAAATAAATACTAAGCTTGCTTAAAGAATTAGTAAAAAAGTTGAAAAAATTAAAGTTAGTAGAGAAAAAAAGGCTAAATTTAATAAAACAACCTTAGCATTTTCATAATTTTAATTCGAATTTATATTTAAGTTTTAAATAATTAAATTTTTAATATTTATAATAAATATAAAAAATAATATAATAATTTTAAATAAAATTAGAAAATTATAAGACTGACTTTATTGAATTTAGCTTTTTTTTCTTTACTAACCCTAATTTTTTAACTTTTTTACTAATTCTTTAAGCAAGCTTAGTATTTGTTTTATTTAAGTTTAGCGTATTATATAATTAAAATATAAAAACAATTATTAAAATTCGAAAAAAAATTAAAAAAATTTTAAATTAGTTTTATTTAGCTTAAAATCCTAATTTTTATATACTCTAATTTTTTTAATTTTATTGCTATTTTATTTAATAGCTTTAGTGTTTAACAAAAGTTAGTTTAACGTATATTTAACGTACTTTAAAAAACTATAAAATGTACACTAAAATAAAATTATATAAAAATAAGGAAAAATATTACTTTATTTATTAAATAGTTGTATACTAGATTTTTTAAACTTAGTAATTTTTTAATTTTATTTTGATTTTTTATTAAAAGTTTAATATTAAATATAAATATTTAATTTTAAAATGCGAAATAAACTTAAATACAAAATAAACCTGTTATTTACGTTATATTAAATCATTAAAATATAATAAATAAATATATTTAAATATACTAAAAAGTACTAAATTTAAAAGCTAAAACTTATAAAATAAATAAAAAAATATAAAAAAAAAATAATATTATAATTTTTATAATATTTTTTAAATTTTATAAAATAATAGTTTTTATAATTATTAAAAATTAAAAAATGTTTTATATTTTATATATAGCTTTTAATATAATAATTAAAGTATTTTACTTATTTAATACTTATTTTATTTATTATTTAATTATTTAAAAATAAATTAACTTTTTAATTATTTAATAAAGTAGTATTATAATATTAAAATATAAAATAAACTTTTTTTATAAAAATAATATATAGTAATACTATTTAACTTTAAAAATTAATAATTTAAATTATTATAATTTATTTTTAGTTTTTTTACTAAGTTTATTTTAGTTTTTTATATTTTTTAATACTTATAATAACTATTTTTAATATAATTATACTTATTAAAAACCTAGTTTTATTAAAGTTATATATATTTTTAATTATAATATTATATTTTAAAATTATATTAATTATAAGTTTAAATTATATATAATAATTTAAAGGATTTTTATTAAAAGCTTATTAATAAATAATTTAATAATTTAAATATATTTAAAAGTTTAATTATTATTATATAAAGTTTAAAATTTAATTTTTACTAATAAGTAATATATTATATATATATTAAAAAATATTAGCTACTTTTTTAATATATTAAACTTAAAGTAAAAATACTTATAAATTTAGTTTAATTATATATTAAGTAATTATATTCGTTTTAAATATTATAAAATTTTAATATTATTAATTTATAATATATTATAATTATATATTATTAAAATATTAACTTAAAATACTAGTAAAAATATTATAAATTTTAAAAAGCTTATAAAAAAAATATATATAAGTTTTAGTTTTTAGTTTAAATAATTAGTTATAAATTAGTAGTATTAAATTTATAAATTATATTATAATTATTAAAAAATATATAAATAAATATAAAAAATGTAAAAATGTTAAAAAATGTATTACTAATTTGTAAATAACGTTAATATAAATAAAAAATAATATAATTAAAATTTATAATTATAAAAATATTATTTTTAAAATTATAAAGCTATAAAGCTTTATAATATATAAAATATATAATATAGCTTTTTATAAAAATATAATTACTAATTTAGTATTTTTGTAAATATTAAATTAATAAAGTATATAATAAAATAATAAGCTTTACTTTAATTTATTTTATTACTAATAAAAAAAACTATTATATTTACTAATTTAAATATATAACTAATATATAATTAAATATATTTTTATTTATAATATTAAGTAATTTTTTTATATTTATTAAAATTTACTAAACTTATATATAAAAAGGTTTTAAATTAAAAAAAATATTATATTAAAAAAATATAATATTAATAATATTAAATGTTTAATTATATAAGCTTTAAATTACTAAAATGCTTTTTATTATATGTAAAAAGTAAAACAATTTTAAATTACTTTATATATAATTTATAAAAAATTAAAAACTTATTAATATATAATATATATAATTTAATTTAAAGTAATTAAAATTAAAACTAAATTGATTATTAATTTTTATAAATTTATAAACATTAATAAAAAAAATAATAAATTATAAAAAATAATATTTATTATTAATTAATATTTAAAATAAATATACAATTATTATATTAATAATAAATTTATTATTATTATATAAATATAATAAAAAACTATATTAAATATATTTAACTTTATTATAATATTAAATTAAAAGTAATTAAATATAATAATAAACTTATAAATACTTATAAAAAAACTAACTTATTAATAAAGTATTTTATTAATATATATAATATTAAATTTAAAATCTTTTTTTTATATATATAAATATTTAATAAAAATATTAAATAAATTAATTAAATAATAAAATATAAATTAAAAGTAATATAAAATAATTATTAGTTTTTTATTTTTTTTTAATTAAAAATTATTAAAACTATTATATATTTATATAATTATACTTTATAATAAATTAATAATTAAAAAGCTTTTTATAAAAAGTTTTACTTTTATTTTAATAATTTATAAAGTATTATTAATTATAATTATATTTTAAATATAATATATTTAAAAGTTTAATGTTATTTATAAATTAGTAATGCACGTAAATTAGTAATACACTTTTTTACACCTTTTATACGCAAATTTAAATAAAATAACTATAATAAAAAAAAATTAATTCAATTAATTAAAATCATTTTTATTAAAAGTTTTTATTTTTATTTAATAAATTTATATATTATATTTAAGTTTATTATAAATACTATATTATTTTAAATATATTTTATTTTTATTAGTTAATTTAACTACTTTATTATTTTTAAATATCCGTAAAATTTAAGCTTTATTTATAATAAAAGGTTTTTTATATTATAATTGTTTATTTTTTATTTTATAATATTTATTTAATATATAATTAGTTTTATAAAGCTTTTTATTTTTATATTATAAAAAAGTATTTTTATATATTAACTTTTATGTAGCTTTTTGTAACGACTTTGTTATGTAATACATTAAATATAGTATAATAAGTTGGTTTTGTATTATAAAACGTTGTTTAATTAATAGTAAATTTAAAAATAAAACTACGTTTAAATAATAATTTATATAAGTTGTTAAACTATAAATAATTTATTAATTTAAGTTTTAAAAACTGTTTTAATATTTAAATTAATAAGTAAAATAGTAAATATTTAAATATAAAAACTTATTTTTTATTATATAATTATTTTTTTTTTTTTTTTAATTATAATTATTTAATTTTTTTTAGTTCGTTTTAATAATTATTTTTTTTTATTTACTTTAATTACTTTCAGTAATTTATTTTTGTTAAATAATCTTATTATATAACTTTGGTTTTTTAATAGTTTTGGTTTACTTTTAAAATATTCTTTTTTTTTTTTAATTATATATTTTAGTATATAACGTAGCTATATTATTAGTTTGCAATATTATACTTTTTTTTTTTAAGTTTATTATTTTTAATAAATACTTATTAAGTAAGTTTTTCTTTTTTTCCTTTTTTTATTTATATTTTATTATAACCTTTTTTAATTATTATTATATAACGTATTATAATATTACTTTTAAATATTCTTATTTTTTATTATATATTGCTAAATTTAATATTTTTAATAACTTTTATTTTATTATACTTTATTTAATTTATTTTATATTTAAGTTTTTAAACTTAGTTATTATAATATTTATATTAAATATAATTAATTTTATAAAATACTATTTTTAATATTTAGTTTTATTTATATTATAAATAAATATTAAAAATTAAAAATTAAGTATTAAAAAGCTTATATAAAGTTATATACTTTTTATAGCTTTTTAAAAAAAATATTAGTAAAACTAAATTGTTTTAAAAAATAAAATAAAATGCTAAAAAAGTATAATGTTAAGTTTTTTTATTATAGTTTTTAATTATTAAAAAAAATAAAAATAGCAAATTAAAAAAATAAACATTAATATACTTTAATATAAATACTATTAAATTTGTAATAACTAGCGAGCTTTGCAATATAGCGTTAAAAAACGCAAACTTGTATATATATACTTACTAAGTATAGCGTTTTATTTTGTATAAAAATAAGCGTTACAAAAATGAAAATCCTTTACTAATGCAAAAAACAAAAAACAAAAATCAATATATATATAATTAAAACAATCGTAATAAACTTGAAAATTTAACAAATACTTAGTTTTTTTAATAATTTTATTTAAAGTTTTTTAAGTTTTTTTACTTTTTAAAAAGTTAACCTTATTTTTTTAGCTTTAATTAATTAAAATATTATAAATAAAATAAATTTATAGTTTTAATAATATTTTATAAGTATTTTTTAAGTTTTTATATATTTTTTATATATAAATACCTTTTTTATTTAATTAAATATTTAATAGTATTTTTATTTTAATATAAATTTAATATTTTTTTAATAATATATTTATTTTAATTTATTTTTGTTTTAAGTTTTATTTTAAATATTATATTATTTAATATTAACTTTAATAATAATATATAATATATTAAATATATTTTTATTTTTTTAAATAATAATAGTTAATAATTAGTTTATATTATAACTTGTTTAATTTTAAATAGTTTAATTTATTTAAAATTAAGTTTATTATTTAGTTTTTTTATTTTTATATTTTATTTTAAAAAATAAACTTTATTCCTTTTTTTTATATTTAATTTTAATAATTTATTTTAATTATAACACTTTGTTATTTTATTTTAAATAAAATTTAAATTATTATATATGTTTGAACGAAGTTGTACGAAGTTCGTACGCAGGTGTGCTAACCCGCCAAAGGTGGTAAACATAAATTTATTTAAATACTATGCTACGGAGAAGAAAGGAGGAAAAACAGTCGTGCAACGAAGGAGCGGGAAGCGCTCCTTTTAAGCCCCTTTTATATAAAAGTAATGGACTAACTTGTACTAGACTGCTTTGTGCGAATTACGTTGCAACTAATATAGTAATACTGTTCCAACACTGGGAAAAATCTCTTTTAGCTGCAACTTGGCCTGTCTCCCTGTTGTACAACAGTAAATACAGAAATACGCATTATATGCGCGGCAATAAAATTAAATATAAGGAAACCTGTAGTATATGTCCTAATAGCCCTTTCCTTTATACTAAGAAGTTTTCGTTAAGGCTTCTTAGTGCGAAGAGAAGGCTTCCTCTCCTTATTGCACAGAAGTGGCCTCCGTTAAAGTCCCTCTGTACAATAAGAAGTAATATCCCTTTACTTCCCTGCGGGAGGAAAAGGAGTCCTTCCTCTGTACGAAAAAGCTTTCGTTAAGGGCTTTATACATAGAAGGACTAGAAGAGAGTAGTGCTCCCTACTCTCCTGCCTAGGAGAAAGGGAGCGGTTTTCCTTATATACAAAGAAGCTTTTGTTAAGGGCTTCGTATATAGAAGAACCAGAATATATGTGTTGTTGGCTATTGTACGTTAAAAATGCGTGCGAAGAGAAGGCCGGGTATTGTTTGGCTAGGTGTGCGACGATGGCTGTTGAGGGGGTCGTCTGGCAGTGTTGTGCGACGATGTTGTCGGTGGAAAAGGGGTTGTCTGGCAGTGTTGTGCGACGATGTTGTCGGTGGGTGGTTCGTTTGGCAGTATTGTGCAACGATGTTGTCTATAGCAGAGTTGCCCGCCATCTCCTCTTAGTCTTGCAAAAGCTTCCTGCCGGTTAAGGGGGTTACTACGATCGCTTAAAGGAGAAGTGATCTTCTTATTGCCTATTGTACAATTGGTTCTAGGGTGCAATCGTACAATAGTTTTAGAAGCTTAATATAGGAATCCTGTTATACTTAGGATTGACTTATTATTATTCATAGCTAATTTACGCTTAAATAACCCTTTACAAAGTACAAGTTAAACAAATACTAATTAGTATTTGAACGGAGTTGTACAAAGTTCGTACGCGGGTGCGCTAACTTGCTAAAAGTGGTAAACATAAATTTATTTAGATATTATGTTACGAAGAAAAAAAAAGGAAAAACAGTCGTGCAACGAAAAAGCGAGAAGCGCTCCTTTTAAGCCTTTTTCGTACAAAAGTAATAAACCAACTTGTATTAAATTGCTTTGTACGAATTACATTGCAACTAACATAGTAATACTGTTTTAACAATATAATTATTTTTATAATTTTAATATAATAATTTTATAAATTTTTATTTATAAACTATTTAAATTAAAGTTATAATTTACTTTAAATAATAATATTTTTATAAATTTATTTACTAAATTATTA
>MU281545.1:0-16927 GCA_022385595.1 Xylaria palmicola
TAATATATAAAAATATTTTTTTATATTAAAAAAATAAAAAGCTTTATAAAACTAATTATATATTAAATAAATATTATAAAATAAAAAATAAATAAGTATAATATAAAAAACCTTTTATTATAAGTAAAACTTAAGTTTTATAAAAATTTAAAAATAATAAAGTAGTTAAATTAGCTAATAAAAACAAAATAAATTATTTAGTAAAAAAAAATACAAATATATAAACTTATTAAACAAAAGTAAAAACTATTAATAAAAATAATTCTAATTAATTTAAATAATTTTTTTATATTATAGTTAATTTATTTAAATTTATATATAAAAAGTGTAAAAAAGTGCATTACTAATTTAAATACATTACTAATTTGTAAATAACGTTATATTTTTATAATTATTAAAACTTTAAATATATTTATAATTTTTAAATTATATAATTTAAAATATAAGTATTTTAATTACTTTTTTATACTTTTATATAAATAATTAATATAATTTAATTATAATATAAAATATTAATTAAAACTAATTAAAATTAACTTTATTAAATATTTTTAATTTATTTTAATATATATAAATATTATATTTAAATTTATTATAAATTATATAATATTATTTTTATATAATAACTTTTTTTATATAATTATTGTTTAATTGTACTTTTTTATTTATTTATTTTTTTATAGCTTTTTTAATTTTTTTAGTTTTATTTATTTTTTATATAATAATATTAGTTTAATTAATAATTTATTTTTTAAAGTTTAATTATTTTAATTTAAAGTAATATAATTTAATATTTTAATATACTTTTTTTTTTAATTAAATTAATTATATTTAAAATAACTATTAAAAATTTTTTTTAATATATTAAACTTATAAATTAGTATTTTTTATATAATATAATATTTTTAACTTTTAAATTTAAAGCTTATTAAATAACTTTAAAAGTATTTTAAATAGTTTTTTTTAAAAACATTATAAAATAATATATATTAAATTATAAGTTACGGGTTTATAGCTTATAAGCTGAGACGTGACCCACTTATACGGTTTATAACCCACCGTAATCGATAACTACAGTGGCCCGTGCGCCCTATAGCTTACAACCTGGAGAAATCTCCTCGCACTACTAAAATAGCTTTTTTTCTTCTTTATTTGTAAATTCAATTGCAATACTGCTTATAACTTTAAAGCTTGTCTTTACACGTGTAAGTATTACGTAATATTATATAAAATAACGTTAGCTTTTTTAAAGCTTATTTAAATATTTTTTAATATTATTAAAAATTTATATATAATAAAAAATAAAGCTAAAAATTTTTTTTTTTTTAATATAAATAATATATATTTATATTAATTTATTAATTTTTTTATTATATATATACTTTAAAAAACTAAAATATTTAATATTAAAAAGTTAAAGTTTATATAATAAATAAAAAAGTATATAAAAAGTAATAATATTATATTATTTAATATACTTTTTAAATTTAATTAAATAATAACTTTTATAGTTATTTAAAGTAAAAAATAGTAAATATTTTTTATATAACATTATTAATAAATTAATAATGCAGTTAAATTAGTAATACATTTTTTAACATTTTTGCACTTTTTATATTTATTTATATATTTTTTAATAATTATAATATAATTTATAAATTTAATATTACTAATTTATAACTAGTTATTTAAATTAAAAATTAAAACTTATATTTTTTTTTATATACTTTTTAAAATTTATAATATTTTTATTAACATTATTATTTAATACTTTAATAATATAACGTATTATATAAGCTTGTTTCGTATACAAACTCGTTTTACACTTTTTTGCACTTTTATATATTAATATTTTAATTATATATTATTTTACTAATAATAATGTTTTATATTTAAAATAAATTAAAAATATAACTTATATTACAAATTATTTAAAAAAACTTAAAAATATTTATTTATTATATAGCTTTAATTTATAATATGTTTATAAAAATATTAGTAAATTAATATACTAAAAAACTTTTATATATAAATATATTTTTACTAATATAAAAATTAACTAAATTTAAAAAAAAATACTATTATATAATATATATTTAATTTAAATTTATAATTATTTTTTTTTAATTAAATAATATTAAAAATATAACAAATTATTTTATATATATATATATATAATATACTTTTAATTAATATTAATTAAGCTTTAAACTTTATATAATAATAATTATAATTTAAAATACGTTTTAATTATTAAATTAAATACTAATAAGTTTTTTATAAAAGTTTTAATATATATAATAAGTAGTTTAAACTTATATAAAGTATAATTAGTAAATATAAAATTTAAAAAGTAAATATTTATAATTTTAATAAAACTAAGTTTATTATAAATAAAATATTATTTAAAATAATTATTATTTTATTTAATTATTATAATAAACTATAAAATATTTAATAAAATAATTATAAATAAACTATAGTTATTTAAAGTATTAGTTTATATAGCTATACTTTATTATTATATATTATTTTAATATTAAAATACTTAATTATTAATTAATTAAATAATTAAATAATAATTAAATATAATATTAATTAAATTTAATATTTTAATAAATATATAATAAGTTATATAAAAAGTATTTATTATTTATTATTTTTAAATAGTTATAAAAGCTATTATTTATTTAATTTTAAAATATATTATAAAAACTATAAAATTATTATACTTTATATACTAATATATTTATTATAGTAATTATAACTTTTAAATATTAAATATTTAATATAGCTATATATTTTATATATTTTAAAAAAGGATTTTTTTATATTATTTTATAAAGTATATAATATTTCTATAATAAAATTAAATATTTAAATAGGATTTTAAAGTACAAAATTAGTATTATATAATCCAAAATATATAATTTTATAATTTACTATTTAATTATTAATTAAAATACTATTTAAATTATTTAATAAATTATTAATACTTTAAAAATTAATAATATTATATAACTTAATTAAAGTTTAAAAATAAATAAAATTTATTATAAATAAAATTATATAATATTAGAATAGCTTTTTATAAGTTATTTTAAAAGTAGTTAAAAAAATTAATAAAAATATAATAATAATTATATATATATTAGTATTATTAAAAAGGAAAAATATAATATTTTAAAAAGTAAATAAATTATTAAGTTAATATTACTATATAAAAAAAAAAAATTATAAAATAAAAAAGTACTTATTATAAGTAATATATATAATTTAAAAATTATAAATATAATTAAAGTTTAAATAATTACTAAAATATATATAAAAAGTAATTATATAATAAAAATAATTAAGTATTAAAACTATTATAATAAATGTAATAAATATAAGTATAATATATATATATATAATAATTATACAAAAATATTTAACAAAAGTAATTTAAAATAACTTTAATTAATTTTTTATATTATTATAAAGTTATTATATATATATATATATATAAAAGTGCAAAAAAGTGCAAAACAAGCTTATATACGAAATAAACTTATATAATACATTATAATTATAATATATTATAAATTAATAATATTAAAATTTTATAATATTTAACAAAAAATATAATTATATAATATATAATGAAATTAAATTTATAAGTATTTTTATTTTTACTTTAATATATTAAAGAAATAACTAATATTTTTATATATATATATAATATTTTACTTATTAATAAAAACTAAGTATTAAACTTTATATAATAATAATTAAACTTTTAAATATATTTAAATTATTAAATTAATTATTAATAAGTTTTTAATAAAAGTTTTTTAAATTATTATATATAATTTAAATTTATAACTAATATAATTTTAAAATATAATATTATAATTAAAAATATATAACACATTTTATAAACAAGTTTTTAATTTAAACAACTTTTTAACTTTTTTGCATTTTTATACAAATATATATAATAATTTAACTATAATATAAAAAAATTAATTAAAACTACTTAGAATTTTTTTACTAAATATTTTTATATTATTTTTATATATATACGGATTATAACTAAGTTTATTATAAAATTTACAATATTATATATATATATTTTATTTTTTTATATAATAATTACTTTAATATCTTTTAATTCTTTTTTATTTAATAATATTTCTTTTAACTTATAGTTTTATAGTTTTTTATATAAAAAGTAATTTTTTATTTTATAATTAAGTTTTTTTTATATAATAATATTAGTTAAATATTTTATTTATAATTTAAAAATTTATAATTTTTTTAAAATAATATAAATTAATATATAATAATAATTATACTTTATATAATTTATTTTATATTATAAATAATAACTATTAATAAGTTATTTTAATATTATATAAGTTAGTTTTTAATATAATTAAATTATAATTAAACTTTTATTATATTATTTAGTATAATTAATTATTAAAGTAATAATAAGTTAAATAATAAACTTTTAATTATTAAAGTATTTAAATAAAAATCTAATTAAAAAATTATATATTCTAAGTTATATAGTACTAATTTTACTTTTTTAAAACTTATTTAAATATTTGTTTTAGTTATTAATATAATAAATATATTAAAAAACACAAGTAAAAAGTTTTTCTTTAAAATATACAAAATATATAACTATATTAAATATTTAATTTTTTTATTATATAATTGTTTTAAAAAACTAAAATAACTAATATTAAAAAGCTAAAACTTATATAACAAATATACTAATATATAAAGTATAATAATTATATTATTTTTATAATATAGTTTTGTTATATTTTAGTAAAAAGTGCGCAAATAAATTAAATAAGGCTTTTACTCGCAAAGTAAAGCCCTTTTTAATTTAAACTAAATAAATTAAACGCAGCTTAATTTATTTAGTTTAACGAGATTTTCTAATTAACATTACTTTTTTACATTTAATACGGCACTACTTTTTAATATAACATACTAAATAGTGCGGTAAATACTATGATTATTTGATTTTCTTTTTATTTAGTTTTTTTTTTGCTTAGCAGTTTATTTATATAAGCGACCTTTTTAAAAGCAATTAGTATTACAAAAGCTAATAAGATTTTTTATTAGCTTAATACAACTATTAAAAAGTAAAACACTTTATAAAAGTTTATTTTAAGTATAAAAAGTAAAAGTTTAACAAAAAATTGCTTTAATAAAACGAATAACAAACTTACTATAATTTAATTACTTTTTTTAATTAGTAAAACAAATAATAAATTTAGCAAAAAATTATATTAAACAAATTAAATAATAAGTTTTAATAAAAAGTTATTAGTAATACTAAATTAGGCTAATAATTAGTTTTACATAACAGTACTAATTATTAGTCAATTAAAAATTCGTATATTTCAAACCTTATTTTTTAATATTATTTTTATAAATAACAAAATAGCTGTATTTACTTTAATATAATTATATTTAATTTATAAAATTAATATTTATAATAGCCCGCTATTATTTACTTTAATAAACTTTAATTTACTTATTTTAAATACTATTTTAAACTTATTTATATTTGAATTATTTTTTAAGTTTAATATATATTCTTTATTTTTATATATAGCCTAATTTTTATTTTTATAAAAATTTTACTTATATATACATAATTTTATTATATATAAAAAAACTTTTTATTAATTATATACGTTATAAAGCACTTATTAACAAATATTATACTTTTAATAAATTTAATAAAAGTTATAAAGTATATAAACTTACTATTTATACAAAATTAATAAAATAATATATATTTATATAACTTTTTATAATATATAATTAATTATTTATTATTATAACTTTTATATTATTTTATATTTGTACATTTTTATATTATATTTAATAAAAAACCTTTTAATAGTTTATTTTTTTTTAATAATTTTTAATTAAATACTAAATATTAGCTAATATTAAAAACTTTATA
The DNA here is from genome assembly GCA_022385595.1 of Xylaria palmicola. Taxonomy (NCBI): domain Eukaryota; kingdom Fungi; phylum Ascomycota; class Sordariomycetes; order Xylariales; family Xylariaceae; genus Xylaria; species Xylaria palmicola. The sequence goes on from MU281545.1 coordinate 5,978, forward strand.
TTAAAGCTTGTTAAAATAAGTAAATTACTTAAACTTACTAATATATTTTATAAAATATTTTAAAACCCCGTAAATAAAAGCCCGCTATTAGTTTATTTATTTATATTAAATAAGCTACTATTTTTTTTGCTTTAAACGCTATACTAAAATTAATTCTTAGTTTCTCTATATTTCTACTATTTTAATTAAATAAGAAAAATATTTATAAGTAATAAATAAAAGAATAAAATACTGTAATTATAAATATAAGTTTTAAAAAACTAGAAAAAGGAGAAATTCATAAAAACAATAATTTAAAGAATTTTAAAATACTTAAAAAATTAAAAAATAATAAAGCATTATAAAATTATATATAAAAATATATTATATATTAATTTTAATATAATTATAATATTAATACTTAAATTAAAAAACTATATAATATAGTTTTAATAAGTTAAAATAATATAATTAATATAAAATACTAAATTAAAGTAATTAAATTAACTATATAACAATTAGTAAATTTAATAACAATTATTAAAAAATTAGTAATTTAAATAGCTATATAATAATTAATATAAATATTATTAATATAAGCACTAATTTTTATAGTTTTTTTTTAAAAAAGTAAAAGTATTACTATTTATAAATTAAGTTTATAAGCTATAAAAGCAATTTAATATTATATATAAATTGTTTAGTTAATTACTATTTAATTTAGCTTATTAAGAAAAAGCGGGTAAATATTTAATTTTATTTAACTTTACGTTTTAATAAATAATTAATAATTAATACTAAATATATATACTTTATTAGCTAATTAGTGATAAGTTACTTACTAAAAAAACTAGTAATTTATTTTAAATTAATAAACCGGAATAACGAACAGCTATTTTTAATTTATATAAATATTTACTAATTATACTAATAATAGCTTTAATATAAGCTTTTTAAGTTTAATTACTTTTAAAATAATTAGAACTTATAACTTTAATAAATTAAATAGTATAGCTAAATAGTATTTTATAACTAATAATTTTATATTTATTTTATATTATTTAAGTAATATAATTTAATAATATTTAATTAATTATAAAAAAAAAACAGCTTTACTATTTAAGTTTTACTTAAAACTTAATATTAATAGTTTAACTATACTTTAAATTAGTAAGCGCTTAACTTATTAAATTTAAATAGTAAATAATAAAAGTGTAATTATATATAAAAAGGTTAAATAAGTAAAACAAGTAATTTTAAAAATAATAATAATAGTAGTAATAATAATAATTATTATTATAAAAAAAATCCAATTTTTTTTTATAGCTTATATAAACTAGCGTATTATAATGCTTATAACTTTTGTAATAAATAAAGTTTTACGTTTATAAAGTCCGGTATATTTTTATATATAAAATTAAATAAACTTAAAAAATCAAATATTAATTACTTTAATTTAAAGCAAAGTAATTTTAAAAATATAAATATAATAGCAAATAAAAATAAACTTATTTTTATAAATATTTACTTATTTATAAAATATATAAACTTTTTTTTAAAAAACTTAATATTTATAAAAAATAATACTTATTAAATTATAATTATGTTTTAAACTTTATTATAAAAACTAGTTATTATATAATAAAATAATAAACTAACTTTTATAAAATACAAAAAAATAAAAGCTAATAAATTAATAATTATATTAAAAAAATTAATAAAAAGATTTTTTATATAAATTATATAAATAATTACAAGTTTATAGCTTATAAGCTAAAACGTGGCCCACTTATACGGTTTATAGCCCACCGTAATCAATAGCTACAGTGGCCCGTGCGCCCTACAACTTATAACCTGGAGAAATCTCCCCGCATTACTAAAATAACTTTCTTTTTTTTTTATTTATAAATTCAATTATAATACTGCTTATAACTTTAAAGCTTATTTTTATACATATAAACACTATATAATAATTTACAAATTACTTTATTTAAAGTATTAAAACTGCTTTTAAAATATCTTTTATAAACTTAATATTTAATATAATAACTAACTTTAAAAAAAAAAGCAAAAAAGGCAAGTCTTTTAAAACCCAACGCAAAATCAACTTTATTGCCAAAAAAAAACAATTTAAAAAAGAAGTTTATACCGCACTAAATAAAGTACTAAAATTTATAGTTATACTATTATAAAGTAATAAAACCTTTTAAACTTACTTATAAATTAAACTAATAAAAACCTTTTATATTTAGTTTTTTAAAAAATATATTACTATAGTTATTATAAATAATAATAATAATAAAAGTAATTAAAAGTAATAAGCTATTTTTTATAAATTAAATATTAAGTTTAATTAAATAATATTTTAGTTTAATTTTTTTAAAAACTAATATAGTAATAATATTTAAGCTTTTTATAATAAAAACTAAAAACTAATAAGTAACTTTATTTTAATAGCTTTTAAAAGTAAAAATATACTATTTTTTTTTACTTTTTTTTTTAAAAAAGCTAAAATAACAATACTTTAATTTTATAGCTTAATAAACTAACAAAGCTTTAAAAGTTAATTTTTAAAAAACTTTATTATTATATATAAAGAAGTTTATATATATATTATAGCCCTTTTAACTTAGTATTAATAAGCTATAAATTATTATAAGCTTTTAAAAATAGCTATAATAAAAATCCAGTAATTAATAATATAAAAACTAAAACTTTATTATAAAGCTAAAATAAAACTAAAAACTATTAAAGTTATAATAAAAACTATAATACTTTAAAATATAATACTAATTATAAAAAACCTTATTAATTATAAATATTTAAAATAATTAGCTAATAACTTAATTTTTATAACTAATTTTTAAAATTATTTTTAAAAATAAGTAAATAAAGTAAATTAATAAGTAATAAACTTATTAGCTTAATAAAAAAGCAAAACACTTAGTAATACTTATATTAAAAAAGAAACTTAAAAGTTTAACAAAGTAAAAATAACTACTTTTTATAATAAAAAAAACTTAAATAAAGTACTTTTTAAAGTTTAGTTTTATAATATAAGCAATTATATAAAAAATAACACAAATTAGTTTATTAATAATTTTGTTATTATAATTAATATTAAGTATTACTTAGTAAATAAAGCTATTAAAAACTTATTACTTTATTTAATTAATATTTACTTAAATTAATTAACTATTTTAATAGCCTTAATAAAGTACTTATAAACTAGTTATTATAATATAAATACTAAAAATAAAATTAAAATAAAATACTAAGTTTTATTAATACTTAATTTATTAAATAAGTTTATAAACTTTAAAAATAACTTTGTTTATTTAGTTAATAAAATATAATTTACTAAAAATAAATAAAAAAAGGAATTTAAAAATAAGTTATTTATTTAATTAAATAATAATATTATTTTTAAATATTTTAAACTTAGTATATTTTTTAATAAATTTATATAATATTATATTTAAGTTATTTATTACTTATATTTAAGTAATTAAAAGCAATTTATAACTAAAAAAATAAAAGAAAAGCAGAATGTTAAACTAATAACACTTATTATTATAAATAAAACTTAAACTTATAATCCCTTTTTTATTACTATTATTAAAAAAGTTTTTAAAACTTTTAAATATAAATTTAATTAAAAAGAAATACAAAAGCTTATTTTAAAAAGCAAATACTTTATTTATAAGCAATAAAACTATATAATAAAAAATTATTTTTAAAAAAACAATAATAATTAAAAAGCTTATATAAATACTATAATTACTTAGTTTAACTAAAAAGCCTTTATTATTACAGTTAAAACAAAAAAATAAAAAGAAATACTAAAACTAAAAAAAAAGTAACTTTAAAAAAGCTAACTTTTATTTTAAAAAACGTATTTTTAAAAAGTATAAAAAGTAAAAATATAAACTTAATAAATAACTTTTTTAAAAAAAAACTACTTTTATATATATGTATTATAAGTAGTAATAAATTATTATTAATTACTAATAATATTTTTAAAAATACAAAAATAAATATATATATATATATAAATAGTATTTTTATAATATAAATTATTAATATTATAAACCTTTTAATTATTAATACTTTTATACTTTAAAGCGTAATAAATTATAATAAAAAAAGTAGTTAAAATATTATAAAAGCATTATTATTAACTTTAAAAGTTTATAGTGATACTTTTTTATATATATTTATTTTTATATTTAATATATAATAGAAAATAATTTTAAAAAAACTATAGTTTAAATAATATAATATTATATTAAATTATAAAAAGTAACAACTATTATTTTTATTTAATATACTATCTAATTATAATAAAAGTTACTAATTAATTATAAATAAAGCTAATATTTAATTAAAATACTTTAAATATTAAACGAACATTATAAAAAGAAATACTTAAATAGCCTAAAAAAAAGCTAGGTAAAAATAATAAAAATATACAACTAAGCAAGTTTAACAAATACCTAAAAAAATAACTATTATAAAAAAAAAAGACTTTATTTAAAAAAAACTAAAAAAAATAAAATAAGCTTTTAATAAAATTAAGTTTACTTTTCTTTTATAATTTTATATTAAGTTAAAACCAAATAACAGTATATTAATAAGCTAATAAACTAATATAACAAAATTATACTATATAAAACGTAATAGTATTAAATAGTATTAAAAATAACTTTTAATAAAAATAATAAATATTAGTACTATAGTATTTAATAGTTTAATAAACTAAAAAAAAATATATAATTAAGTATAAACTATTTGCTTTTAATAAATTAATAAGTATATTAAAAATAAAAGATTTTTAAATAGAAAAAAAAACAACTTTAAATAAAAAGTATTAAAAATAGTATTAAAAAACTATTATAAACTTTTTCGCATTTTTAATAAAGTTAATTCCAATATATTACTATTATATTAACTTAAAATAAACTATTATATAAACTTTTTACCAAATAAAAGCCTTAATAACTTTAATTATAATTTACTTTATAAAAAATTACTAAACAAATTAAAAGCAATATAAAAATACTTAATAAATTAGTTATACAAAAGATTTATTAAACTTAGTAATACTTTATTTGTTTTACTTATATTATTTATAAAAAAGCTATATAAAAAACTTCGTTTTTATATAAATTATAAAAAGCTTAATAATTTAACTAAAAAAAATTAATACTTTTTACTTTTAATTAAAAAAACTTTATTTAAAATATTAAAAGTAAAAATTTTTACTGAAATTAATATATAATAAGTATTTTATTAAATTAAAATATAATTAAAAAATAAAAACCTTATTATTTTTTAAACGTAATATAGTTTTTATTACTATAAAGTACTACTATTTAAATTAACTAATAAACTTGCTACTTTTTAATACTATATTAATAATATACTATTTAATTATTTAAACAACTTTTATAATATATATATAAATAATATTCTAATTTATTTTAATAATTTGAAAAACTATAAAAAGTATATTTAAATAATATTTAAATAACTAAAAAATACTAGCTTATAAATAAACTTAAAAAAGTTTAAGTTTTATATAACTAAAATAAAATTCTTAAATTATATAATTAAAACTAATAAAATATAAGTAAATTTAGTTAAAACTAATATAATAAAATATTAAAAAGCTTTTATAATAATAAAAAGTATATAATTCTTTTTAAAGTTTTATAATTTTTATTAAAAGTTTATATTAAAATATAAGTAAGTTATAACACTTTTAAATTACTTTATTAAAAAAGAAATACTTTTTAAATAAATGAATAATTATAATAAAGCTTTTTAAAAGCTAAAAGAAAAACTAATAAAAGTTTTTATTTTTAAATATTATAATTACTTTTTACTAATATATATTAAAATAAACGCGTTTAATAAAATAGTAATAAAAGTATTTTTGTAATTATATAATATAAAATAGTACTTAGTAACTTACTTTTTTAAAACCTTATAAAACGTTGAACTTAATTACGGAATACTAAATAAAAAAACTTTAATAATAATACTAATATTAAAAAAATAAAAACTTAAATTAATAAATTATTATAAAAAACCTTTTTTAATAATTATAAATTATTAAACTTTAAAATACTTTAATTAAAAATAATACTTTAATTTATAATAAGTAAAATAAACTATATTGTTTTTTAAATATAATTTTTTAATTACTTATTAGCTAAAAATAAAAAATATTTTAATTAATACTTTATTTTAAAAGTAAAAAAACTTAACTATTTAAAAAGCTAAAAAAAAAGCTTAATAATACTTAACTTTTTTTTAATTTATAAATAATAAAATATAAGTTTTTTTTTAAATATATAAAAGCTTTACTTTATTATAAATAATAATACTATTAAAACTAACTTAAAAAAAAATAAAGGAAATAAATATATTTTAATTAATTAATAAAGTATTATATAAAAATTAAATAAATTTTAAAATATAAATTTATTAAAATAAAATAACTTTAAATAATAATAAATAATAATTAAAAAATAGTTTAACTATATATTATAATTAGTTAGTAATACTAGATTTTTTATATTTAAAAATATATTTAATTAAAAAAGCTTATAATTATATATTTATAGCTTATTTTAGTTATTATAAAACTTATAAATTATTAATTAAGTATTATTAGTAATTAAAAATAAAACTAAATTATAATACTTATATATTTAATTATATAAAATATAAGCTAATAAAAGTTTTTAAAAATAAAATATTTAGTAAGTTAATATTTTTACTTATATTTAAAAGAATATAAAAGTACTTTATTATAAATTTTAAATAAATATTAAAAAATAAATATAATTTTAATAATATTTTAGTAATAATAAACTAATTAAGTAAAAAAGCTTAAATTATTTTATATATTACTAGTATTACTATTAAAAATACTATTAAAATATACTATAAAAAACCTTTTTAAATATTTAAAATACTTATTATAATAATTTTAAATTAAAGCTTATAGTTTATTTTAGTATTTATAAATAAGTTATATAAGCTAATAAAAATAAAATATATATTAGCTTTAATAAGTTATTATAAATTAGTAAACTAAACTAAAATTATAAATAAATGCTTAAATTAAAAATTTAAGCTTTATATTAGCTATTATTAAAATAATTAATTAAAAAAAATTCTTATAATAAATTATATTTAAACTATATTTATATATAAATTTATAAGCTTTTCTTTTTATAAAGTAAAAATAAAATTCTTTATACTTTTTTATTTTAATTAGAAAAACTATATAATAAATATAAAATTAAAATAAAAAAACCTATTTATTTAAAAAAAAAAGTTATATATTATAATTTAAAAACGTATATAAAAAATTACTTATTTTATAAATAAAACTAAAAAATACTTAATTTAAATATAAAATTATATAATTAAATAAGTAAATAAAACCTAATATAATTTTAATTTTAATATTAGTAATTTTATATTTATTTTTAAAAAGTAATAATTATAAAAAACTAATTAATTATTTAATAAGCTTAACTTTTTTATAATATAATAATAATATTTTTATATTTAATATATTACTTTTATAAAAAATAACTAATTATTATTATATAAACTATTTATATAAATATTTTAATAACTTTTTATTAAAATAAAAAGCTAATAACTTAAAAAGGAAAAAAGTATAAAAAAAAAAGAAATTTATAATAAAAAAAATAAAAGCTTTTTATATATAATATAATAAGTTAATATATTAGGTAAATTAGTATAGTTAAAACCCGGATAATAATTAGTATTTAATAAAAAACTTTAAAAATAATGCTATTAAGTTATAAAAATACTATAAAATAAACTTTAATATAGCTAAATTATTTATATAACTAAAAAAGTAATTTAAAATAACTATAAAAAATTAATTTATAAAGCTTTATTTTAATAATAATAAAGCTATAACAGAAAAAAAGTATATTATATAATAAAAATATATATAAAAAAAAGAAAAACAAAATAATAATAATATATAAAGTATTATTAAAGTATAAATTAATATAATATATAAAGAAACTAGTTATTTAACTTAATAAAATAAAGGCTTTACAAGAAAAGCATTGGTAAATACTTAAAACAATCCTTTTTTTTGCTAAAAAGTAGTTAGTTTAACTTGCGGCTAAGTTTTTTTTTTAAAAGAAAAGGGGTAATTACAGGTTTATAGCTTATAAGCTAAGATGTGGCCTACTTATACGGTTTATAACCCATTATAATTAATAGCTACAATAGCTCGTGCGCTTTACAGCTTACAACTTGAAAAAATCTCCTTATATTACTAAAATAACTTTCTTTCTTCTTTATTTATAAATTTAATTATAATATTGCTTATAACTTTGAAGCTTATTTTTATATATATAAGCACTACGTAATAATTTATAGCAAATAATACTTTATAAGTTATTAAAATATAAGTAAAACTTTTTATAAAATGCTTTTTAGTAATTAATTTGTTGTAATATATAATTATATAAATATATTGTAGTTCTAATGATTTTTAGTTAAAAAAAAGTAAAAAGCTAATAATTGTTTTTTATTACTTTTAATTTATATTTAATTATTTAGCTAATTTGTTTAATATTATTATTAAATACTTATATATATAAAAAAAAGATTTTAAACTTAATTTTATAAGTATTAATAAAGTATTTTACTAATAAATTAGTTTTTTTATAAGTGTTTATAAGTTTATTATTATATTTAATTACTTTTATTTTAATATTATAGTAAAACTAAATATATTTAATATAGTTTTTTATAATAGCTTATATTATAATAGTAAATTTATTATTAATATAGTAATTTTATATATATTTTGAATATTAATTAGTAATAAGCATTACTTTTTATAGTTTGTTATTTTTTTTATTTAAATTAGCAAATTTATAGAAATTAATAACTAGTTTAATTTTAGTTTTAATTACTTTTAATTAAGTTATACATATTATATACTAATAAGTTTTTAATTTTTTATAAGCTATATATAAAGTGGTTTAAATTTAATTATTTAAATAATTTAAAATTGTACTGTTTTTTATATATAATAAAAGGCGTTTTAGTAATTTAAAGCTTATATAGCTAAGCTTTTAATATTATTAATATAACGTTTTTTTAATTTAAAACTTTTTTATATATAAGTTTAGTAAATTTTAACGTATATAGAAAAACTATTTAGTATAACAAGTAAAAATACGTTTAATTACATATTAATTATATATTTAAGTAAGTAAATATAACGGCTTTCTTTACCGGTAATAAAGCAAATTAAAGTAAAACTTATTATTTGTTGAATTTGTAATAGCTAGCGAGCCTTGCAAATACAGCTTTGTAAAACGTAAACCTGTATATATATATTTACTATATGTAGCGCTTTATCCTGTATAAGGATAAGCGCTACCAAAGTAGAAAATCCTTGACTAACACAAAAAGGAAAACAAAAATCAATACACACACAGTTAAAACAATCGCGACAAAACAGTAAATCCAACAATTATAAAAAAGTAATTTTAAAATAAATTAAAAAATAAGCTAACTTTAATAAAATATAATAAAAAAAAAGTAATAAAAATTATAAAACTTAAAAAAAGGTTTAAAATATACTTATAAAAAAAAATTAAAAAAATAATATATTTATTAATTTATATATTAAAGTTAAAATAATTAACTAAAAATAAAATACTTTTAAAATATATAAAATTTAAAAATTTATTTTTAAAAAAATATAATATTAAAATAAAATTACTAAAATATAATAAAAAGAATTATTAAATATTATTATATATAAATTATAAATAATTATAAAAACTATATAAATATTTTAATAAAAATTTAATAAAAAAATATATATAGTTTTTAATATATTTAATTAAATTATTAGTTTTATAAGTATTTAAAAAACTAAAAAAAAATAATAAAAATTAAATAAAAAGTAATAATAAATTATTAAAATATAAACTTTAAAACAAAAAAATTTATAAAACTTTTATTATAAATTAATAATTTAAAAAATAAATTATAAAAAATAAAATAATTTATAATATTAAATTTACTAAATATATATTATTAAATATAAATTATTTTAAATAATAAATAAAAAATAATATTTAAAATACTATATAAATTATTTAAATATTTAGTTATACTATTTAAACTTACTAATATATTAGTAACTTTTTAAATAAAAATTATTAATATATTAAAAAAATTTATTAATTAATTTATAATAATATATTTAAATAATATATTTATTTACTTAAAAATATTAAAAAAATATAAAAAATTTATTTAATAAGTATTTATAATAATATAAAATATAAAATTACTAATATATTTAAAAAGAAAAGTAAATTTTATAAATAAAAAGTAAATATTTTTAAATTTATAATTATTTTAAAAAAAGTTTAAATTTAAAATTTAAAAATTAAAATACTAAAAAAATAATTAGTTTTAAAAAATATAAAAAATATAAAAATATTTATAAAATTTATAAATTATATTTAAAATATTATAAAAATTTTTAATAAATATATAAGCTTATTTATAAACTTTATAAAAAAAATTTAAAGTTTTTAATAAATAAAAAAAAAGTAGAAAGCTTTTTAAATAATAAAAAACTTAATTATAATAAAATTAATATTAAAATTATTAAATTTTAATAAAAAATTTAAAGTTAAAATTAATATATATAATAATATAATAAGTTATTAATTAAAATAATAAAATAAAAATAAAAAGTTATATTTAATTATATGTTTTTTAAAAAAAAATTAAAATTATAAATTATTATTTATTATTAAATAAAAAACTAACAATAATTATTTATATAAATTAATAATATTAATAAAAGTTTATTTAAATTATAAAAACTTTATAATATTTATAATTATAAAAGTATTAAATAAATAATAA
>MU281546.1:0-16824 GCA_022385595.1 Xylaria palmicola
ATAATTAAAAATATATATAACTTTAATAAAACTAAGTTTTTAATAAGTATAATTATATTAAAAATAGTTATTATAAGTATTAAAAAATATAAAAAGTTTAAATAAGCTTAATAAAAAAGCTAAAAATAAATTATAGTAATTTAAACTATTAATTTTTAAAATTAAATAGTATTATTATATATTATTTTTATAAAAAAGTTTATTTTATATTTTAATATTATAATACTATTTTATTAAATAATAAAAAAATTAATTTATTTTTAAATAATTAAATAATAAATAAAATATTTTAATTATTATATTAAAAGTTATATATAAATTATAAAATGCTTTTTAATTTTTAATAGTTATAAAAGCTATTATTTTATAAAATTTAAAAAATATTATAAAAACTATAATATTTTTTTTTTATATAATTTTTTATTATTTTATAATTTTTAGTTTTTAAATTTAGTACTTTTTAGTATATTTAAATATGTTTATATATTATATATTAAAGATTTAATATAGTAGTACTAAATTTACGTTATAAAAAAGGATTTTTTACTGGATTTTTAAAAGTATTTATAGCTTTTTTTATAAAATAAAATATTTAATTAGAATTTAAAATAGTTAAACTTATTTTTTTAAATAATAATAAGGTTATTTTAGTTTTAAATATTATAAAAGTTAAAAAAATACTTTATATTAATTTAAAATTACTTTTTTTAATATAAACTTTAAAAATACTTTTAATTATATTTAAAATTAAATAATTATTAAATTTTATTAAAACTAAAATTTAAAATTATTTATTAAGCTTTTTAATAAAAAATTTAAATTTTATTAATTTAATTATAAAAGTTATATAAAAGTTAATATATAAAAATGCTTTTTTATATTAGAAAAATAAAAAGCTTTATAAAACTAATTATATATTAAATAAATATTATAAAATAAAAAATAAATAAATATAATATAAAAAACTTTTTATTATAAATAAAGTTTAAGTTTTATAAGAATTTAAAAATAATAAAGTAATTAAATTAGCTAATAAAAATAAAATAAGTTATTTAATAAAAAATATATAAATATATTTAAAGCAATATAATATTTATAGTAAACCTAAATTATTATAATTACTACTTATTAAATATACTACATTACTTGACTATATGTACTATAAAAAATATTTGTTTTACATATAAGTTGTACTTTTTTTACTTTTATTTTAAGCTTTAATTATATTTTTCTTCTATTATAATAATATACTAAAACTACTGTTGTACTTAACTTGTTATACTTTTTATTGTAACAATTTTAAAGCTTTTCTTTTTAAGTTACTTACAACTTTATAATAGCACTTCGTACTAAAGCAAATATTTAACAACTATATGTTTCGTTAATAAACTTTAACTAAAGCTTATCCGAAATACTAGAAACTTAATTTGGATAATAACTTAATTTAAACTTTTAAAACACTACTTTTATATTGTTATTACTTATACTTTTAAATACTAATAACCTTTAGTTCTTTACTATAGCAAATCTGAATAATTAGTATAATACTGCAGTTTTAAAAGCCTAAATTTTTAAAGAACTTTTAAATACTTATTATTAAAACACTATTTAAAATACTATAAAAATAAGTACTTTTTATAGTACAATCGAACTACTATTAAAAAAGAAACGCTTTAAGAAAAAAAAAAGAAAAAGAAAAGAAAAAAAGGGTGGGAATTTTAAAAACCCTTAAATTAATAACTAAAACCTTTTAGTTAGCAGAACTACTTTTTTTTACCTTTTAACAATAGTAGCTCCTTATTTAACACTTTATTAAATAATAAAAACAGGCGTTATACATGTAAAAAACGTTACTAAAAGCATTACGAATTATAATTAAACAGTAATACTATAGATTTTAGCCAACTTTTTTAGTTTAGCTATTCCCCTTTATTTATAAAGTTTACTTATAATAAGTAGGCTAAATAAGTAAAAAAGTTAAAACTAATATTTAAAATTAATTTATAAAAGTTTTGCTATAATAATACTAAAATTTTAATAGCTAATATTAAAATAAACTAAGTATATAAAAATACTTATTAAATAAAAATTATAAACAGAACTTTTAAAAAAAAGAAATAACTTATAAATAATTAAAATACTTTTATAAAATGAATATAAATACTTATTTGCTAATTAAGGCATTTTAAAGCTAATATTAACAGGTAGTTTAAATGTACTAAATAGCTATTTTAATAATACTTTAAATAATTTAACTACTATTTTTTTTAAATTAAAAACTAAAATATATAAAAATTTAAAAAGGAAAAAGCTATACTATACTACTAAAAGCTAAACGAATTACTATAAAAAAGCTTTTTAACTTTTATAACTTACTATTAAATAAACAAAGTAATATAGTAAATATAGTAGTTAAATGTTAAAAACTTATAAATTACTTTTTATTTTAAGCTTTTTAGTTTTAAACTAATTTAGCTTTAATAATAAAAACTTTTTCGAATTTACTTTAACTTATTAGTAAATTCAAACTAATACAAAAACAACCTTAAAATACGTATTAAAAAGGCTATAACCCCTTTTTTACCTAACTAAATAAGGACTTTAGCACTTTACTTTATTATAAGCACTAAAAACCCTTACTTTTTAAAAGTAAAGCTTTAACTTATAATAATAAGTTTTTATTTAGGGATACTAATACAAGTTACTAAATTAAACTTACATTTTAATATAAAATAAAAGGTATTTAAATAAAAAACAAAAGTAAACCAACTTTAATTAGTTTACTAAAAGCTTTTAAGTATATTTATTATAATAAACCGAAATACTTTTATAATTAATACCTTTAATTTAACTAATAGCCTTAATTATAAAGCTTATTATAAGGTTTTAAAAAGATTTAAAAAACTAGAATTAATTAAAAAAAGTACTAGTATTACCCTTTTTTTAATAAAAGAACGGAAAAAATGGCTTTATTTTACTATATAAATAATAGCTAGGGAAACTAATTATAAGCTTGGTTTTAAAGCTTATTAAAACTAAGTTTAATAATAACCCTTTTATCCTTACTTTACTTCGTTTTTACACCTTATATATTATTTATTTTACAAGTTTTAAAAAACCTCCTTTAGTTACTTATATTAATTTGGATTTTTATACTAAATATGATTATATAAGCTATACTTTTGCTTTGCAATATAAATTAAAAAAAGTACCTTTTAAATTATATTCCTTTTAATTCGTAATTACTAGTAAAATAGTTATTTATAACTACTATTAAATTAATTATAAATTAATTAATAATTGTAGAATTACTTAAAAATTCCGTTGTACTTATATTATAATTACTAAAAATAATAATTTTAAAGGTAGCCTTATATTATTATTATAAATTACTTTAAAAAACTTTAAAATTATTTTAAATCCGGCGTATAATTACTAGTTTTTTAAATTGCAGTACTAGTAATTTGAATTACTAATACTTTACTAATTTGCAAAAGTATATTATAATAAAAAGTTTTACTAAGCGTTAATTAAACTACTAAAACCTTTATAGCTAAAAGAATTAGAAATAACTTTAAATTAAACTTTAATTATACTTATTTTACCTAAGTTTTAAAAGTATTTTAAGTTTTTTTAATACTAAAAAGCTAATATTTTATTTTATAGTAAAAAAGGAAATTTATTAATTAACTTAAAATTAAGCATTATTATGCTTTATTATTTAATATACTTTTTAATATAAAATAAGCTAAAAAAGCTCTAAATATAGCTTAATATTATATTAAAATCAAATAAAATTAGGAAATTTAAAAGCTTTACTAAAGCACTTATTTTATTTATTTTTAAGAAAAACAGTAGGCTAAAACTATATATAAATTATAAAGGACTTAATAAGGTTTCTTTTAAAAATTGCTATACTTTCCTACTTATTTTGGAAATATTAAATAAGATATTAAAAGCTAAAATATTTTTTAAAATCAATTTTAAAAATACTTATTATAAATTACAAATTAAAAAAAGAAATAAATAAAAAATAGTTTTTTAAACTTACTATAATTACTTTAAATTTTTAGTTATACTAATAAGTTTATATAATACTTTAGTTACTTTTTAAAACTATATATATAAAGTATTTAATAATTTTTTAAATAAATATTGTTTAGCTTTTTTAAATAATATATTAATTTTTTTAGAAACTAAAAAAGAATATACAAAATACATTCGGAATATTATTAAAAGGCTTTAAAAAGCGGACCTTTACATTAAACTTTTTAAATGCTAGTTTTATTAAAACAAGTTTAAATTTCTAAGCTATATTATTTTAAACAACAGTATTAAAATAAACTTTAATAAAATCCAAACTATAAAAGAATAACTACTTTTTAACTTTTGTTATAAGCTTTAGTAATACGTAAAGTTTTATAACTTTTATTGGCATTTTATTAATAAGTATTCCTAAATTTTAGCTTTTTTTTTTAGGTTTTTAAAAATAAGTAAATCGGGAATAAAAAAGGATTGAATTTTTTTAAATACTTTTGTAGTAAAGGCCTTTAAAAAGGTTAAAAACATATTTAAAAAAACTATTTTTTTTATATACTTTAACTTTAAGAAATACATATTAGTAAAAACTAATAGCTTTAATATTGCATTTATAAGTAATTTAGTTTAAAAAAATAATTAAAGCTAATAAAAACTTATTTTATTTTATTTTTATAAGTTTATTAAATAAAAATTAAAATATAGTACTTTAAATAAAGAAATATTAGTAATTATAAATTGTTTTAAATATTAGAAATACTACTTATAAAGTAGTAAGTTACTTATTAAAGTTTTTACAAATTATAATAACTTATAAGCTTTTATAAAAATATTTAAGTTTAATAAAAAGTAAGCTAAGTAGTATATATATTTAATACTATTTAATTTTATTATATATTATAAAAGTAGTAAAAAAAACAAAGTTAATAGTTTATTAAAACAACCTAATTATATAATAAAGTTAGAGTTAAATAGTAATTTATTATTTATATTATAAAAAAAAATTATAATAGTTAATATTAAAATTAGTAATAAATACTTAAAAATTCTAGCTAATAAATTATATATTAAAAAATTATTTAAAGTTTAAAGCATTTTTATATAAGTAGTAATATATAAATAAGTACAAATTGCTATTAGTATAAATAATGTTTTAAATTTAATATTAAGTTATACTTTTTAAATTTTAATTTAAAATATTTAAGATTAGGATTTGGAATACTGCTATATTAAACATTAAATTTAAAATAAAAAATAAGTAGAACTTTAGTAAAGCACTTTAAGTACCTTATTACTATATAATAATAAAGCTTATATACTTTTAAAAAAAGCAGTATATTTTTAGTTAATTAAACTATATTATAATAATTTATTAATAAGTTATTTTAGAAAAATAAAAACAAAAAAGTTATTAAAACGGAAGTTTTACTAGCTTAGTTTTAAAAGAGATATTAATAATTATGTAAATAAATGTGCAATATATTTCAAAGCAAAAACAAAACACTATTAAAAATACAGCAAATTAAATACTTTACTAATTTTTATTACACTAATAAAAAAGTTATTTATAAACTTTATTACTAGCTTATTATAAACTTATTACTAAAATAAACTTATTAATACTATATTAATTATTATTAATTATTTTACTAAATTAACTTATTTATTTTTTATAAATACTACTATTATTACTATTAAATTAGCTATTTTATTTTACTGCAAAATTAAATGCAAATTTAAATTACTTATTAATATAATATTTAATAAAAATACTTTATTTATAAATAAGTTTTAATTAAAGCTATATTATTATATTAAAATTAAATAAAAATATTTGATTACGTTTTATTTTAGAACTGACGGTTAAATAAAGCATATAAACCAGATTATTAAAAGCTACTTTAAATACTTTGTTAATTTAAAGCAAATAAACTAACTATAATTATTAATATAAGCTTACTTTGTTATAAATTTGGCTATTAATAGTATTATAAGTGTATTTCCTTTTAAAGCTTTATATAGCTATATATTTAAATTCTGTACTTTTATTAAAAATAACTTTATTTTAAAAAAGGTTTTAAAAATATAAAATTAAATTAATAAACTAAAAGAGCTTTGCTTTACATTGTTAAAATAGTAGTAAAAAGTAACTAAATTATATATAAAATACTATAATTCTAAGTATATTTTTATAATTTTTAAAGTAAAATAAATAGTAGCCCTTTTTATTAAAAACTTTAAATTTAAAAACTATAAGCTAGCTTTTAAGTTTATTAAATTTTTTTGAATTTTAAATAAAGTTAGTTTATAAGTATATTGCTTTGTACTTTTAGCAAAATATAATTAAATATATAATATTTTCCTAGTATAACTATTAGAGTTTTAAAACGCTAAATTAAAGTACTTATTACTTATACTAACATTTAAAACCCTTTTTAAAGAATAGGAAATTAAAAATATAATAGGAAAACAGGTTTTTTAAAAAGATCTTTATTATAAAATAAAATAAAAAGGCTAACTAACCAAATATAATTAATAAGTATTAATTATTAATATTTTAGCTAATAAAATAATTAATATTTTTAAGAAACGTTTTATAAAACGTAAATAAAAGTATATTAAAAATAGTTTAGTAAAAAAATAATATACTTATATTATATTTAAGTTTAAAACTAAATTATAGTTTATTATTTTTAATTATATATTTAACTTTAAAGTTTTATATTTAAATTTATATATAATTGCTTAATTTACCTTATATTATAAGTTATTTTTATATATAGGTAATTTAAATGCTTTAAGTAGCACTTTAAATTACTTTATATATACTACTTATTATAAGCAAAACGTATTTAAAATTATAATACATTATAATTAAAATAATTATTTATTAATTATATATATTATTATTTTACTTATTTATTATAGTTATAAACTATATATATTTTTTATTATTTCTTTATTTTTAAATTCATTTGTATTACTATTAGTTATATTTTTTAAATAATATTATATACTTAATTATTTTTACTACTTATATTTTAATTAAAGAAATATAAATAAAAAGCTAATATTGTAGTACTAATACAAAGGCGGAATAATACTGCATTATTTACTTTAAAAAAGTAAATATATTATTTATATATATATAATTATTAATTATTTTTCCTTTAACTTTTTTTTTTTTAAATTTTTTACTTTTAATATATAATAGAAATTAAACCTATATTTTTAATTTTAAGTAAATTTATGCTTTATTACTAAGCTATATATAAACCCTTTTTAAAAAACCTTTTATTTAACTTTAAAATTTTTTATTATTATTATATAATTATAAATATAATTGTAATAAGTTTAATTAATTATATTATAGTTATTAAAAAAAATAATATAATAATAAATTATATAAAAAAACTAGTATTAAAATACTTAAAGCGTAATATAGTTTTATACTTATATAAAGTAATAATATTATTGTTTTATTATATTAGAATTAAATATTAAATAAAAAAAAATAGAAATATTAATAGTATTAATAGTAAAAGAAAGAATTACTTATTAAATAAAGTAATAATAAGTAAAAATTAGATTTTTATAATAAATTTTATTTTTTTATATAAATTTTAATTATAATAATATATTAGAAATAATTAAGGAATAAAAATACTAATTTTTATTTTTGTAACTTTTTTAATAAGCTTAAAAGTAGTATAATATATTAATAATATTTTTAAAAAGGCTTTTAAAAGCTATTATTACGCTTTAATAAAAAAGATATGTTTGTTTTTTAAAATATGTTAAGTTTAGCAGCTATTTGTATTTATAATATAAAGTAAAGTAAAATTATAAAGATTTTTTTAAATTAATTAAAATAAATTAATAATAAATTTATTTATTAATTTTTAAAAATATAAAGCTTTAAATACTATTATAATAAAAACTTACTAATTAGTAATAAGTAAAAATATAGTAATAAAGTAAATATAAAAATATTTATAAGTTTATAAATATTATAGTTATAATAACATCTAATATAAAAGAAAAAGAAAGCTGCTTTAATTAAGTATATTATTTTAAAAGGCTTGCTTATTTAAGGTTAAAACGCTTTATAAACCTAATTATAGCACGGGTAGTAAGCTAGTAAACCTATAGTACGTTTAGTATTTTTATATTAGCTGTGTTTCTTATTGCAAGTTTTTATAAACTGCTTTTTTAAGCTACGCGGGTAGTAGTGCTAGTTTTAAGCAGCGCAGCGTACATTAGGGTTATTTTTATTATTACTACTTAGTAGCTTAGTATTAAGGTTGATATTTAAAGCAATATTAGTTATAATAATAAAGATAAAGCGGATAAAAAGTAAAAAAATAAAGGATAAAGCGTAAAATGTAAGTAAATTAATAATAAAAAAGGATTAAATAAACGTAGAAAACTATAAAAAGAGCTTTATAATACCTAAAAAAAGAAAAGAAAAAAAGGAAAATATAAGCGTATACTTTAAAAGATTTATTATTTATAATTAGAAGTGCAATAAAATTACTTACTACTTGTAAATAAATTACTATAATAATACTAAGTAATAAACAAATATTTATATAAACTAATTATTAATTATTATAAGTATAACAGAATATATAATTTATTTTATTAGTTAAATTAATTAAAAACGTAGAATTATAAGAATTAAAAATTAATTTTTAAAAAAAAAAAAGGATAGTTGTTATAATTACTACTTATTAAGTGTACTATACTACTTAATTATATATACTATAAAAAGTACTTGTTTTGTATATAAATTGTACTTTTTTCACTTTTATTTCAAGCTTTAGTTGTATTTTTCTTTTATTATAACAATATATTAAAACTATTATTATACTTAACTTATTATACTTTTTATCGTGACATAAATATAATATATAAACTTATTAAAGAAAAATAAAAACTTTTAATAAAAATAATTCTAATTAATTTAATTAATTTTTTTACATTATAGTTATTTTATTTAAGTTTATATATAAAAAGTGTAAAAAAGTGTATTACTACTTTAAATGCATTATTAATTTATAAATAACGTTAATTTAAATATTAAAATTTTAATATTTATAAATATAATAATATATTTATTAAAATTTAAAAAATATATAAATTTTATATATATATTATAAAATAAAGTATTTATTATTGTTATATTAAACGTAAGAATTGAAAGCAAAGCTTTAATAATATAGTTGTATTGTACGTGAATTTATAATTAAAAAAAAAAAGAAGTTATTTTACAGTTGTAGCCACGAAAAGTCCAATTTGTAAGTTGTAGCTTGCACGAGCCACCTGTGTTATCGATTACGGTAAAAAGCTATAAGCCAACCTTGCTATAACTTATAGCCACTTATTCGTAATTATTATTAAGCTTTTTATAAAAATTAGTTTATACTTTTTTATATTTAGTTTTTATTTTTATAAATAATACTTTTTTTTATATAATAAAAATACTTTAATAAATATAAAGAATTTTATTATAATTATTAATTATAGCTTTTATTAATTATTTATTTAAAGTATTTAATTTTTTTTTTATTTAATTAATAAAAATAAAAAAATTATTTTTATTAATAATAAAACTATTATTATTTTTTAATTAAAAACTTATTTTTATTTAGTTTTAAATAAAATGTTTAAATTAATATAATAAATATAAAGCTATTATTATATAAAAAAAAACTAATTATTTAATATTACTTTTATTATTTTATTATAATTTATAATAATGATATTAAATAAATATATTATATATTATATTATAAGCTAATAATTATTATTAATTAAAAATTAAAAGTAATATTAAAAATAGTTTTTAAATAAATTTAATTTATTATTTAAAATAAAAAAAACTTAAAATAATTAGTATTATATATATTATTAAAGCTAATAACTTTAAAAATTTACTTTTATATTTAAACATAATAAAAAAATATTGAAACTAGTTTAATTAAATAATTAAAGTTATTATTAGTTTATTTAACTATATAAAAAATATTATTTTTATTAAAAAGCTTAATAAAAGTTAATATATAATACAAGTTTACCGTTTATACAAGCTTACCGCCCATTTTTTAGTATTTTTATACGTGTATATATAATAATTTTATAATAATATAAAAAATTAATTAAAACTATTTAGAATTGCTATTACTAAAGGTTTTTATATAATTATTACAAGTATATATATTATGTTTAAGCTTGTTATACTTATTATAGCGCTATTAATACTTAGTTTCTTTTGTTGTCCAATTACTTTTTATATGTATTTCGGCGATTATTTAAGCTTTAATAGCATTTATAGTTTTTTAATTATATGTATTACTTATAATAAATGCCTTTTTTTTTTTTTTTTTTTTTTTTTTTTATATAGCAATATTAGCTTAATACTTTATTTACTTTTTAAAGTATTGTATTTTTACTTTTTAATAATGCTAACTTATATGTAAATATTATTGTACTTTTAATAATTTCATTAAAAGCTTTTAAAATAGCTTATAGAAAGCTATTTTAGTGTTGTATAATTTGTTTTTTAATATATTTTCTTTATTTTTGGGCTTTAGTTGCGTTGTGCGGCGTTTTTAACTCCTAAAGTACTAACGGCCCGTTAAACAACTTAAACGGTGTTTTAATGATTTCTTTAACTTTTAATTAAAAAATTACTAATTTTAAATTGTATAACACTAATTCTACTTTTTAAAAACCCTTTTAAATGTTTAACAAAGTTATAGCTTTTTTATATACTTTATAAAACATAGTAAGAAAATTCTTTTTTTTAATATATAAAATATATATTTATATTATTAAGTTAATTTATTTACTATATATTTATTTTAATAAGTTAAAAATACTAATATTAAAAAGCTATAATTAATATAATAAATAAGCTAGTATATAAATAGTTATAATATTGTTTTTTATATAAAATATATTAAAGTTAGTTAAATAATAGCTTTTATAACTATTTAAAATTAGTAGTTAATAAGTACTTTTTATATAACTAGCTATATATTTACTAAAATACTAAATTTAATTATACTTTTTTTATTTATTATTTAATTATTTTTTATTATTATAATTACTTAGTTATTTAGTAATACAGAATTTTTATAATATAATAATAAGTAGATTTTATTTATTAAAATAATATACGAAAAAACTATAAAACTATATAAACTAATATTTTAAATAACTATAATTTATTTATAATTATTTTACTAAGCATTTCTTAGTTTATTATAATAGTTAAATAATATAATAATTATTTTAGCTAATATTTTGCTTATAATAAACTTAGTTTTATTAAAATTATAAATATTCTTTTTTTAAATTTTATATTTACTAATTATATTTTATATAAGCTTAAATTATTTATTATATAATTTAAAATTTTTATAAAAAACTTACTAATAATTAATTTAATAATTAAAATATATTTTTAGTTATAATTATTATTATATAAAGTTTAAAGCTTAATTAATGCTAATTAAAAGTATATTATATATATATAGTAAATAATTAGTTATATTTTTAATATTACTTATTTAAAGTAAAAATAATTAAGAATTTAAATTATATATATAGTATATAATAGTATTTTTTTTAAATTCGGATAATTTTTACGTTATTATAAATATAGTTATATATAGTATTTATTTATAATATTATATATTTAGTATTATATATAATACGTTATAAATTATTATTATATATTTAAATAATAATTTTAAGTTTTACTATATTACTTGTAATATAAGCAGTATATGAAATTCTTTTTATTTATATAGTATTATTATTAGTAAAAAAATATATAATTAAAATATAAGTATATAAAAATATAAAAAGTAGGTAATAAGTTTGTATAAGTAATAAGCTTGTATTATACGTTATAATTAAATTATATTTAATAAGTTTAATTTATTTAATAAAGTTTTATATATTATAAATATTTTTTAAAATAAAAATTAACTTTTTATATTATTTTTTAATTATATTTTAAATATTTTAAGTTTGAATATTAATATAATAAATAATTAAATTACTAATTTTTTTAATTACTTTAATAAACTTTTAATAAAAAAAATAACTAAAAAGGTTTTAATTTAAATTATAATTATATTAGTAATACTTTTATTTATATATAATTATATAATTATTCGCTTTTTATTTTATTTTAATAATTTATAACTATTTATAATTAGTTTTTTAAAACTTTTATTATTAAAGTTTTTAACTTTATTTAGTTTTATTTTTTTAAACTAATTATATTTAATAAAAAACCAAATTAATTAATTTTAGTATTTATATAAATAATTTTTATTAATATTAAAGCTATTATTTTTATTAAATTAATTATTAAAATTAAAAAGTATATTAAATATTAAAAATAAATTAAAAATAATATTTATTAATAAAAAAAATATATTTATTTAAAATAAGTAAATTAATAATAGTTTTTGAAATAAAATAAATAAAAATAATTACTAACTAATAAAAAACATAATTAAAACAAAAAACTTAATTAAAATAAAAAAGCTTAATTAAAACAAAATATTTAATTAAAATAAAACACTTAATTAAAATAATAAAAAATATATAAACAAAGTTTATTAAAATAATATTAATAAAAACAAAGTATATTTTACTAAACTTAATATAAATAACTATAATTAAAATTTTTAAAATAATAAATATAAAAGCAATAAATTTTTATATTTATTTAAATATAATAGTAATTATTTTTATTTTTTTTACTATTAATAAATATATTTATATAATATTTAAAGTTTTTAATTAAATTATTAACTTTTTTTAATAATATTATAAACTAATTATAAAACTAATTTAAATTTTATTTAAATAATAATTAATAATAATAAAATATAAAAAAACTAAATTAATTATAATTTTTAAAAGTTTTTAATAACTTTATTTTTAAAACTAAATATAAGTATTTATATATAGTTTTACTAATATAATTTTAAAAAATTATTTTATATTTTTTAAATTAATATATTAAGCTTTTTTTATTTATAAAAATATAAAATAAAGCTAAAAACTTAAAAATATAAAATAAAAATATTATTAAAAGTATTATTATTATTAATGTTATAAAATACAAATATATTAATATTAATATTACTAGTAAAAAAAGCTTGTAAAAATTAGTTTAATTTTAAAAATATAATTATTGAAAATAATTAACAGCCATTTAAAAATACTTCGCAAATTAAAAAAAAAAATAAAAAGAAATTTAATTTAAATATTTATTATTTTTTCTAATAATATAAAATATTACTTAAAGTAAAAACTTATTTATAAAAATTTAAAAATTTAAAAAAAAAATATTATATATAATAATAAAAAATATTATTAATAAAAAATAATAAAAAAAGTTATATAAAAAAAAAGCTTTAATTAAAAAAAAAAAAAAAATATAAAGTCAAAAAAATATATATATATATAAAATAAAATATAAATAAAATATATAAAATATATTAAAAAAGCAATATATATTAATATTTATTTTTTAAATTAATAAAAACGTTATATATTTATAAAATTGTATATTTATATTAATTTTATATATTTTATATTTTTTTTATTTTTATAATTTTAATTTAAAAACTTTAAATTTATACTTTTTTTTAAAATAATTATAAATTTAAAAAAGTTTATTTTTTATTTATAAAATTCGTTTTTTTTTAAATATAGTAGTAATTTTATATTTTATATTATTATAAATATTTATTAAATATATTTTTTATATTTTTTTAATATTTTTAAATAAATTAATATATTATTAAAATATATTACTATAAATTAATTAATAAATTCTTTTAAAATAATAAATGATTTTATATAAAAACTTATTAATATATTAATAAGTTTAAATAATATTATTAAATATTTAAATAAACTATATAATATTTTAAATATTATTTTTTATTTATTATTTAAATTTATATTTAATAATATATATTTAATAAATTTAATATTATAAATTATTTTACTTTTTAAAATTAGTTTTTAATTTATTAATTTATAATAAAAGTTTTATAAAAAACTTTATTTTAAAGTTTATATTTTAAAAATTTATTACTAATTGTTTTTTAACTTTTTTATTTTTTTTTAGTTTTTTAAATACTTATAAAACTAGTAATTTAATTAAAAATTATATATATTTTTTTATTAAATTTTGATTAAAATATTTATATAATTATTATAGTTTTTGTTTTTTAATAAATAATATTTAATAATTTTATATATTAT
Organism: Xylaria palmicola; assembly: GCA_022385595.1. Lineage (NCBI taxonomy): Eukaryota > Fungi > Ascomycota > Sordariomycetes > Xylariales > Xylariaceae > Xylaria > Xylaria palmicola. The sequence continues at coordinate 14,344 of MU281546.1, forward strand.
ATTTTAGTAATTTTATTTTAATATTATATTTTTTTTAAAATAAATTTTTAAATTTTATATATTTTAATAATATTTTATTTTTAATTAATAAATATATTAGTATTTTTATTTTTTTTATAAATATATTTTAAAACTTTTTTTAAATTTTGTAAATTTTATTATTTTTTATTGCTTTTAAAATTATATTATAATTTAATATTTTTATAATATTACGAAAAAGTTTTATAGTTTTTTTTTTAATAATTTTATAATTATAAAAAATTAAACTTTTATTAACGGTTTAAAGTAAATAAAGTATTATTTTTAAGTTTATTAATATATTTAATTTATTAATAATTTTAAAAAAAATAAAAGTTATTAAAGCTTTTATATTTATAAATATTTTTAATATTTTTTTTCGTATTATAAATTTATATTTATATATATTAATATTTTTATTTTTATAATATTTAAAACTTTTATTATATTTTAAATTAATTATTAATTTATTATAATTATTTTTTACAATTCTTTAATTATATTAAAATATATATTTTATTTTTATATATTTAATAATTAATTTATTAAATTTAATTTATTGTTTATTTTTTATTTAAATTATTTTTTTTAATAAATATTTTTATTTAATATATTATTTTTTTTATAAATATTAATTGTTTATTAATATTTTATTTTATTAATATAATTTTATAAATAATTATAAATTTATATTTTATAAAAACTATATATTTATAATTTTTTTATTTATATATAATATATAAAACTTATAAAAAATTTTAATATTTTTTATATTTTAATTTTAAAATGTTTTTTTTTATTATATATATATTATTATATATTTAATTTTTTATTATAAATTTTATATATTATATTTATTTTTATATTAATTATTAAAATTATTTTATAATGATTTAATTTTAAAATATAAGTTTATAAAAAGTATGTTTTTAAATATATTTATAATTTTTTTTAATTTTTATTAAACTTTATTTAATACAAAATAATTTAATAATTTTTTTATAATAAACTTTTTTATTATATTTTTTACTTATTTTTAATATATTTAACAGTTATATTAATTATATATATATTTAAAGTTTTATTTAAAATATTTTTTTTTTCAAATTAATTTTTTATTTTTTTTTTATTTTATATTTAAATTAAAACTAATTAATTATTTATTAATTTTTTTTATATTTAAAATATAGTTTTAATTTTTTTTTTTTTTTTTTTTTTTTTATATTTTAAATATTATTTTATTTTATATATTATTTATTATAATTTATAAATATATTTTATATAATAAATTTATATAATTATATAAAAATTTGTTTAATTATTAATAACTTTTTAAATATAAATAATTTAATAAATTTAGTTTTAAATTAAATATTAATTATAATTAAAAATAAAAATAAAATTTTTATTACTTTTTTAATTATATTTTATTTATTACGAACTATTAGTACAGCTATACTATGTATTTAAAATTTATAACTATTAAAAAAAGAGGATATTTCGAGAATAAACCAAAATTACTAAAAAGCTAAAATTACATAATAGAATTACTAAGTAAAAATGGATTACTAAAAGTAATTAAAGTAAATAAGTAACTATAATTACTAAAAATTACTAAAAGTAATTAAGTAATTAAAGTAAGTTTAATTAATAAAATAAATTAAAAGTAATTAAATAATTATAATTATAACAAAAAAAAATTAACTATATAATAAAAAATAAGTTTTTATATTTAAATATTTATAATATTATTTATTAATTTAAATATTTATTTAGTTTTTAAAATTAAATTAATAAATTACTTATAATTTAATAATTTATATTTAGTTTTATTATATATAGCTTTTATTAATAAGTTTATTTTTAATTAAATAATATTTATAATATAAAACTAATTATATAATATTTAATATATTAAATAACTAAATTATTATATTTAATAAGTTAGTTTAATAATTATTATTTAAACTTATATATAATAAAACTTAAAATTAATAATATTTTCTAATATTTAAAACTTATATATAAATATTAATAATAATAACTTTAAAATTATAAAATAATAATATAATTAACTAATTAATATAATTAATTATTTATAAAAAAAATTAGTTAATATAAAAAAATAATATAAGTAAAATATATAAAATACTAATATAAAATATAAAAAATAAAAAAAACTTAATAATTAAAAAAAAAATTAAATAAGCTATAAAATAAATTATTAAATATAATACTAAGTAAACAAAACTTAAAAATTAGTAAGTTAATAAGGTTTAATAAAACTTTAAAATAATTTTAAAGCTTTTTAATTTAAGTTAAAATATATTAAATATTTTATAATAATATATTTAAAAGTAATAATAATTATATTATATATATAGTTTTACTATTATAAAAAAAAATATTAATATAATTTAAACTATATTTATTTTAAATAATATTTAAATTAAAGAATTAGTA